>JARHVA010005046.1:1302500-1341690 GCA_037957365.1 Torreya grandis | reverse complement strand
AACCAGGTGTGAATGGATGAGTGAAACCTAAATAAAGTTAAAAGCTAGTTGAGTTGGTTGGATAGATTTACTATAATGTGGGTAGATCTCAAAAAAAAATTCAAAAAAAGGGTAAAAGGTAGAATAGGAAAGATTTTTTTGTGATCTTAAGAAGGTTTACTTTCAGGCTAGTCTTTTTGTGGAAAAATGTTTGAAACTAATATTTTCAGTTAGCAACTATTGCACACACACACAAACACAATTAAGGAGTCAAAGGAAAATATGATATAAGAAACTTAGAGATCTCAACTAAAAGTTACTATTATTTAGATTTTTTTTTGTACACCCTTATTCAAAATAGTATAGCTCATATTAAATAGGTATCTAGGGAAACTATTGTTCACTCCTATAAACGTATATCATGGGAGACACTTCTACACACTGAAATAAAATGAATCAGTCAACCTATTTTCATAAAATCAATGATATTTTCTAATCATCTAACATCTATTACACATACTATACTACTATATAAATCTAACAACAAGAAGGAATCATCTGGAGATTTGAAACACTTAAAATTATTGAATCAACCAACTAAGGAAATAATCATGACTAATTACAAATAATTAAGAGGAAAAGACATCAACACAGTTGCATGACAATCAAAAATATTTATTCAAGTATTGATAAAATTTCCAATCATCCTCCTCTCTCCTTAAATTGAGAGGATTAAAATATAAATACATTTGGGGAGGGGTCATCTCATCCTCTAAATCCATGCAAAACTCTAAAATTACATGTTAATGATAATTAGAATGACTGTTCTAATTAATGAAAATTTTGCATGCATTTTTAAAATAGTTAAAATTGTGTCTTTGAAACAATAATCACTCTTACAAAACCATGTAATGTGTTCATTTTTACATTTCTTTCATTAATTACTACACATATTAGTTATATTGATAATTTAAATTCAAAATACATATACAAATAATAAAAGAAGACTATGGTTTACTTCACATTGAGGCCTCCATGGTTGAACTGATAGTCATTAGAGGGAATTTACTAAAAGATGTAGTTTAATTGAATGATATAATCCTCAATTTTTTATTTAATTACAATTCCTAGAAACGCTTATATCCAATTTTTTTTTGCAACTTTATTGTATCCATGTTTAAAAGAGAGAGAGACTATGTACCTTGGTGACCTGCACCAGTAAGCATGCATGATCCAT
Source organism: Torreya grandis (assembly GCA_037957365.1). Classification (NCBI taxonomy): domain Eukaryota; kingdom Viridiplantae; phylum Streptophyta; class Pinopsida; order Cupressales; family Taxaceae; genus Torreya; species Torreya grandis. The sequence continues at coordinate 1,340,474 of JARHVA010005046.1, read as the reverse complement.
CTTGGTGGATATAAAATCCATCCAAAATATCTCTACCTTTGTGTCCTTCTTGTAAAATCCTATTTCTTTTTCAATTTCATTTAGTGTACACCCCTAAAGACTTTACTTAAAATTGATAGATGCCTACTTAATAATTTACCCAATGGATCAAGGGCCTAAAATAATTTTAACTCATCTAAAATTTATAAAACCTATTTTCATTGCTCTGTTAATTTTTGAATCAAGGAATTCATGCATGATAGCTAATCTTAGAAATCTAATGTCTTGATGAATACCAAATGAAAAGCATTGGATGCTTCTAATAGTGTCATAAAACACAAATGGATAAAAACCTTATTGGTGATGTATAATACAATAAAATTAAGATTGTTCTCATCTTTTTTAAAATAATATGGAACATTTAAAAAATTTGGGATAATTCATCCCTCATTTAACTAATAGTTTTAAAAATATTCTATAGTCTAAGATTTGCATTTTGAATATCACATTCAATCAATCCAATAACTTATAATATTTATTATTTCTCTTATATTTTGTCTAGCTCTTGTTGAATCTCTTGTTTGGCATATTTAGTGCCTTCATGAATTTACAATAAGTCCTTTGTGTTTGCCTAAATATAGGCTTTGAAATATTCATTATAGTTCAATTTCTAAGTCTCTTTTTCTTCTTCTTCTTTGAGAGAGAAAACATATTGCCTTTATTCCAAGACAAATATTATGATAGAGTCATCTTGTATTTTCCTCTTCCTAACCATTTAAATAGTTAACAGTGATTTATAAAAATGGAGATCATAATGGGGAGCTTAATTATTACTAAATTGAAGTAGGAGGATAAAAGTGAGAGATTAGGTGATGGTGAGGAAGAGCGAGTGTTGCAACTCGCTGAGAGGCTAGGGTAGTTGTGCCCTAGCTGGAAGGCACTTTTTTTTTCTACTACACTAGTGTGAGGTCGTCAAGGTGAGGGAAGAGGTAGTGTGGGAAGATAGTTGGCTTGGCTCAGATAGTTTTTATCTACTGAATCAAAACAGGGTTTAGGTTAACATGTGGAGAGAAGGGGCAATGGAACAACAAGATCAAAATAAACTAAAGGGGGAAAGAAGCTTCAAAGATGTGGTAGGCAAAGGATTTCATGGGCAGGAATCTAGGGAGAAGGAGATGCCTGTATCCAATAAGCATATAGGGGGCAGAGTAGTGGTTCATTTGGAGGCTCAAGAATTAATAAGGTAAATGGATGCCTGGAACGTTGCAATGAAAGGCCAAAGCTGATAATACCTTTTGGCATGATAGCAGAGGGTGTGGAGTATTACTCCAAACACTCTCTATACTAAAAATTTTTGGGACTAAAAGTATCTCTACCTTTCCTAGAGAATTGGGCCTGGAGGGTATGGGAACCAGCAAGAGAGATGGAATTAGTATTGCTGGCAAACAATTTTTTTATGGTCACCTTCAATTGTCTAGAGGACAGAAACTAGGTGTTTGAAGGAGGACCATACTTTTATAACCAATCTGGTCTTTTCATGAAATCATGGGAAGCAGGTTTTAATCCTATAGAGGAACTTCCTAACAGAGTCCCACTGTGGGTCTGCCTTCCATGGATGCCAATTGAATGCTGCCAAGAGGATGTCCTACTAATGATAGCTTCACTAATAGGAAAACCAATGGGTGCATATTCTCAAACATTAGGTAAGATAATTATGACATATGCCAAAATTTGAGTAGAAATTGACTTGAGTAGGTCGTTGCCAGATGCATTAGAAATGTATGCAGGATCATACTCTTGGGTTCAACAATTAGATTATGAAACTCTTCCCTTTAGATGTTAGCTTTGTCATGAGTATGGTTACTTAGTTCGAGGATGCCCAAAGAATAAAGTGGAAGAGCAGAAGTAGTCTCTTTCACCCCCTTTGAATAAGACAATGGTTGAGGATAAAGGAAAGAGAACTGGAGGTGGAGGAGGAAAGGATTCAGAAGGGTTCACGCATGTTAAATCTAGGAGTAAAAATAGAGGATTCAAGAGAACATTTTTGGATAGACAAGAGGAGGATTCCTATAATAGATTTGAGATGCTAGAAGAATTAGGATAGCAAGAGATCAATCTAGGCTTAGTCGATGGCGAGGAGTGGATGGAGGAGTATGAAAATGTAGTAGCTATCACGCCACTCTCTCCAGATACATTAGTGGAAACCCCCCTACCAATGATCTTGGATGGACAAGGGGTAGGAATGAGTTTGGTAGAGGTAGTTGAGGAAAGGAAACAAGGCATAGAGAAAGGAAAGAAGGCTCCACAGGAAGGGGGGAAGTGACGGACCAGCAAGGGAAAGGTCCACCATGTCTAGGGATTCTCCAAAAAGAAAGTAAGAAGGGAGCTTTTGAAAAAAGTGTGAAGGTGGGAAGAAGAAAGGACTCGGATAGAATAAACATGATTAGGGAGAATTTAGTTGAATCAGGGTCAGTTAAGACCTTAGATGCACATTTTTAGCCTCCCTCAAAATGATCGTAATATCATGGAATGTAAGGGGCCTGAATAGTGGCCCTAGACAAAAACCTATTCAGGAATTAGTTAGAAGTCAACACCCTAATATTCTTTTTCTTCAATAAATGAAAGTGACAATGGAGCACATGTTGGATATGGCCCCGAGGATATGGGGACAAGGGATATGTCAATGCATTGGGGCCCAGGGGATAGCAGGTAGATTGGCATGCTTCTGGAATCTAAGTAAGGTGACACTGGTCAGATGGATGGCATTCAGATTGATGTTGTCCATGGTTGCCTTATGTACAGAGTCAAGGGAGTATGTACTACTATCTAATGTTTATGAACCCAATGATTTACAAGGTAAGATTTCTCTTTGGAATAATATTAGGCTAGTCCATAGAGAGTTTTTGTACCTACCATGGATTGTTGCAAGTGATTTTAACATGATTCTAGATCTCTTAGAAAAAATGGGGGGAAACATGAGACTGGAGCCGTCATCTACCCTTCTCAGGGACAAGATCTCAAAATTAAATTTGGTGGACATCAAGCCATGTAATGGTAGATTCACATGGAATAATAGAAGGATGAGGAATAACTACATAGCAGAATGCATAGACAGGTTTTTGGCATCCTATTTTTGGGTGGGCAGCAGTTGGACACTTAGCTTTGAGATTCTTGATTGGTGGATTTTGGATCACTAGCCAATCAAATTAAGCATATCATTAGTTATTAGGCCACAAAAGTTGCCATTCAAATTTTAGATTATGTGGTTGCGTGATCAGGACTTGTACGACCATATCACAGAATGGTGGAGAAATGGGAGACCCGAGGTCGGGACTGCCATGTACGTGTTTGCCAAACTCCTCCAATTTGTTAAATATTAGCTTCAGAGATGGAACAGGCACAACTTTGGGAACATCTTCTAGGATAAGAAGACGGCATAAGAAGAATTAAATGATATTACAAGATCAATTAGGGAGGAGGGCCTGACAGAGTCTATGCTAAATGAGGAAGCAAGAGCAGTCAAGTCCTTAGAGGAGTGGGAATTAAGAGAGGAAATTTTTTGAAAAAAAAAAGCTAGGATTGATTGGCTACAGGAAGGGGATAGGAACAAAGCATTCTTCTTCAATTCGGTCAAAGCCAGGTGCCACGAGAATGTTATAAAGGCTTTAGTTACGGATAGAGGTGAGACGGTCACTTCAACTAGAGAAACTTGTAAAGAGGTAGAAGAGCATTTTAGTGCCTTCTTCTAAGAAGAAGGACTGAGGGATGAGGTGGCAGAGGATTTGATTTTATCTTGTATTCCTTTTATTGTGACACACAACATGAAGGAAGAATTGAGAAGGCTAGTAATGGAAGAGGAGCTTAGGAAAATTGTTTTGTTGATGAAGAAGGGTAAGGCACCGGGACCAGACAGTTTTTTGATTGAGTTCTATCAAGAATTTTGGGAAATTAATAAAGGAGATTTACTTGTTGTGAAATAGGAGTCACAAACCAACAAACAAATGTTGCGGGTGCTGAGCTCTACTTTCCTGGCCCTCATTTTGAAGAGGGATGGGGCTGATTGCTTAAGCCAATTTTGGCCCATATCACTATGTAATGTTATCTACAAAATTTTGTCAATGCTGATTATAGAAAGCTTGAAGAAGTGTTTGAAGGAGCTGGTCTCAGAGGAATAAAGCGGCTTTGTAGAAGGCAGGTAGATTTTGGATGGTATAGTGATGGCTATGAAAGTAGTCCATTCAATGTCCAAATCCAGAGAAAAGGCAATGTTTATGAAGTTGGACATGTCTAAAGCATATGATAGGGTTTGGTGGTCCTTCTTGTAGAAGGTGATGGGGGCATTTGGATTCGAGAAGGGGTGGATTGAGTGGGTAATGATCTGTGTTACCATGACCTCTTTCTCGGTGCTAGTTAATGGAGAACACTCCAACCTGTTTGGAGCTGAAAGAGGCCTATGGTAGGAAGACCCACTATCTCCCTATTTGTTTCTCCTCATGGTAGAGGGGTTAGGTTGGAGGATTAGAGAATGCACTAGAGAGGGGGATATTCAAGGGTGGAGATGGGGAGGCGGCCTAACTGTTCTCTCTCACCTCCAGTTCATTGATGATGTGGCTTTGGTAGGAGTGGCTACCATGAGAGAGGCAAATAACATTTGTAGATGCCTAGATGCTTACTTAGTGGCCTCTGGATAGGTCATTAATGAGGATAAATCTTCCATTTTTTTCTTTAATATGCCTTTGGCTATTCAAAGGAGAATGGCTGAAATTCTCTGGTTTCAAACTGGCAACCTTCTCGTTATGCATCTTGGAATCCCGATCACTTCGAGAAGACATTCCAAGGAGTCTTGGCAGGGGATACTAAATAAATTTAGGGTAAAGGTTAATCACTAGACTCATAGATGGCTAGCATTTGTAGGTAGAGTTCAATTGATCTAGTCTATGGTCCAGGCCCTCCCCCTTTACCGGTGTATGTTACAGGTGGTGCCAGCTAGTTTCATTAGGGATTTAGACTCCTTGGCTAGATAATTCTTGTGGGCTGGTAATCTATCTATTATGAAGTGGAGTCTCATTAGATGGGAGGTGGTTTGCAGCCTGAAGAGACTAGGAGGATTGGGATTGAGACAATCTACATTGGTAGGTATGGCCTTGGCTGCCAAGCTATACTAGAGATGGTGCATTGAGTAGGACCAAGACTAGGCTAAAATTTTGGCACACAAATATTTTCTAGAGATTCCCCATAAGGATATTCCAAGGTATCATTTGGGGGGAAGTGGATCAGGGATTTGGGAAATGCTGAAGAAAGGGGCTGGACTGATTAAAAGATGTTTGTTCTAGATTTGCAAGAGCGGGAGGGAGGCAAACTTTTGGCAAGACTCATGGGATGGATATCCCCCCATTGTGATGAAATACCCCCATCTATAAGCTGTAGCATAGATTTTCACTGAGGCTGGTTGGGGTAAGGTTAGTGCTTTCCAATTTGTAGGGCAGTAGAACCAGCTTATGGAGGTAAGATGGAAAAGATTAGAGGAGTGGCCAATCAACGGCACGAAGGAGGAGTGTGAGGAGATGGAAAGGATTATTTCAAAGCACACCTATTGTGCACTAAGAGGGGTGGATGAATTGGCCTGGTTCCCACATCCCAAAGGGAAATTTATAGTTTTAGCTGGGTACCAGGAGCTTATGGAGCAAAATTTTAGAGTGCAGAGGGAAGTGTCTTGGTGGAAGCAGACATGGAGCAATTTTTTGTGGACTAAGTGTAACTGCTTTGTGTGGATGCCAGCATGGAACTGATGCTTGACATGGGAGAATATCAGAAAAAGGGGGTTCACTAGGCTATCTTGTTGTGTTTTATGTGGCACTCAAGAGGAGAGTTTGCCCCACATTTTTTTCAGTTGGCAGTTCACTAGCCGACTGTGGCATGCTTGGTGGGGCATGTGGAGGAGCAGCTATGTACATGCATCCTACATGACTAAATTTTATAGGAAAATTTACAAACTGCCATAGGCTGTGCGCTTCTTGTAGGACGTCTGGTTCGCTGGACCCATATTTTTGCTTTAGAAAGTGTGGCTAGAGCGGAATAGACAAATTTCTAATAATGAAAGGAAGGAAGTTGAGCAAGTGTGGAGCAGAATTATCAGGATGATCAAGGATACAGTTGAGGCCAAAATTGAGGTGGAATGGCTGATGAATAAGTTTGACATTGAGCTGGTTGAAAGACTTGGAATGAAGGATTTCTCCCTCGAGGATGCATGTGTGAGGAGGAGTGGAGGTAGGACATAGAGAGTATAGAGAAATGGGAGGTGGACACCTCCTCTTGGAGACTTTCTGAAGGTTAATACAGATGGATCTTTTAGAGGTAACCTGGGTCCGGCTGGGATTGGAGAGGTAGCGAGGGATGCTTTAAGTTTGATTATTTTTATGTTTTTTGATTCACAGGGGTGTGCAGATAATTAACAAGATGGAGGGCCTTGCTATTTTATATGCTTTATGGAGAGCCTACGAGCTTGGATGGCATAGAGTGATATGTGAGGCTGAATCACTAATAATAATCAATATGATCTGGGAAAGACAAATCATTGATGTGAGCTGGCAGTTAACATTGATTGTTAAGTAGATTTTGTAGATTAGCATGCTAATGGAGTCATTTATTTTTACACATGTCCTGAGAGAGTGGAATAGGGCTATGGATTGTTTGGCTAAGTGGGCTTTAGAAGGGGCAGTTGATAGGATGATTAAGGAGGCTCAGTTGTTATCCGTAGAGGTTAAGAAAAATATGGAGAGAATTTTATATGAGGATAGGACTGGTATAAAGGAGTGATGTTGTTGATGTGATTGTGTGTGGTGTTTGGGGGTATTTTGGGCTTTGACAGGTATTTTCATTAAAATTGTTTTTTTGAGTTTCAATAAAGCTTTTACCCCTTTTATTAATAAAAATATTACTAAATTAGGTCTTTAGGAAACTTGGGCATCTAATTTCATATCCCACAATGGGATCACCAAATATGTAGCATCCACTACTTGAGTGTCATCAATAATGGTCATTGTCAAAATATCCCCTAAATACTCCATTAATTTCTCAATATTCAATAAATCTAGAAATGATGGGAATATAATTTGAGACTAGTCTACATTACCAAACTAAGGCATTGGGTGGATACTATATGTAGGATTATTCTTATTATATTTGGTAGAGGGGATAATAGAAGTAACCTAGGTTGTAGTGGATCAAGAACGTAAAAATCCTAAGTGTAATATACATGAAATTGAGTGCTACCAAGGGCTCCCAAACTCTTTCCAAAATGAAACTTTTTGGACTTAAGAGGAGTAGGGGAGACTATAACAAAAGTAAAAATAGGGGAAGTAGAAATCACAATAGTTAAATAAATAATAGGACCATTAAAAAAATAGGAGCTAAAGAAATAATATCAACATTAGAAACAACAAGACTTGTAGAAATAATAGGAAAAGTGGGAGTAATATGGACTATAGTAACCATTGGAACTATAGAATCAATACGACCCAAAGGAAATGTAGTATTAGTGTTTGAAATAGTGGTGACCTCACCTAATTTATCTACATCTAATGGTGATTTTCATTTGATCCCTTAAAGACTTAGTATTTTATCTCTCTTCAATTCTTCATCCTCATCCTTAGGTTCTTTTGAAGCCACCTACATAATTGGATTGGCAAGAGACTCTATTGATGGAAGAGGGTCCCTAGGGTCTCTTGATTTTTCCATGTAGTAGATTATTGTCTATCCAGTCATGGGATGAGTCTAATATGTGGTGGAAGATGTAACATACATGCTTTCACTAATATGAGATGAGGAAGCAATGGGGAGATATGTGTTCTTATATTTAAATTAATGAATGTAAATTTGTTCATGTTATCCTCCCAAATATGTTTTAAGTAGGCACTTCCCCTACCTCTTGCTCTTCCTTTAAATCCATCATCACAAGTGGTGGTGAAGATTAATAAGGACCTTCCTATGAGGATATTCACATAATGGGTTCCTTATCTACACCTTGATCCTCCTTAATTTCTATCATCATAAATAGTGGTGTTTTAGAGGATGTTCCTTGGTCAAGCGGTTGTTGGGTTGGTTGAGAGGTCCAATAATCTATAATTGCCCATTCATAAGGAAGTGGAAATCTACTATGTTCTTATGTAATTGTAATGAATGGATTTCTTTGGATGGATCTTAAATAATCCTTTATTAACCCAACCAAACTTTCCCTTTATAGAACCTCAACATCATCCTTTACATTCAATAATACAAAGTCATGCTCATAGGGTTTGTGCTGGTATGGGATACCTAAACCCTAGTATGATTTTGGATAAGGCCATGAGGATACCAGTCCATATGTGGTAAATATGTCAATGAATAAAACTCTATATTTTTTTTGACCTCTCTAAAATGTTTCCTATTTCTATAGAACATGTGGCCAATCATCAAAGAAGACTCATGTAATCCACCATTGTGTTTAATGTTCATGTCTTTGTCTATGCTCCAACATAATTGGTAGATAATTTAATGCTCTACCATTATGTATGGGACATACTTTGAGATACATATATGGGTGATCTTATGTCCTACCACCATAATTATAATATAATATAGGTATATAAATTAATCCCCACTTGGCCAGTGTGTCTTCCTAATGCTCTATGAAACTTAATTCAAAGGTTCCTCATGAATTTCACTCTACACTTAATGGTATAAATTTTAATCTATGTGAACAATATTCATCATGTAAGAGTCGATATAGAGGAATGAATAAAAGTCACATACTAAATTTTTAATATAATCAATAGTAGGGATCAAGAGTCATCCATATGAAGGTAAATGGTGGCCATGGCTACATCTAATTGATAGGACATAATGTAGAAGTGGTTAGTAGTGGGTATTTTATCTTTCTTAAACATTTACTCCTATAACATATTATTTATTATTTCTCCATAGGAAAAAGTGACATCGAAGGTCATTAATAGGTTCAATAGTAGAAGCCACTCTAAGTGAAGGAAGTGAATGCTAGGTAACCATACAACCTATTTAACACAACCATCCTAATGTGGATTACCGTCTTAAAACTAATTATTGGCATGGGCTCTTTGGCCTTGAGAATGACCACCTCTCCAAGAGAAATCTATTTACTAAATGTATTCTCAATTGTGTTGGTTTTCTTCCATAATTTTACTCTATACCCATTAAATGTGGTATGTGTAATGGGAATTCATAAGTATCTTTATAATTCATCCCAAAATATGTAGATGATAACTATTTTGTGGCTCAGGTGGTATAAGAAGCCACCACCACTCACCTTCCCTGCAAAGAACAAGTCCCAAACTAGGTCAATGCAAGGAATCTATTTAGTCTTGGAGGATGAAAAGTGTATTTTTGGTGTTTTAATGGAAATAAATTTTCTACTAGTTGCTTCTATTCAACTGTTACTTTTTCTTCATGTGAGAAGATGTGTATGTTTTCTATCACATCCCATAGAGCTCTATAGTTAACAAATTGGTCATTGAACATTGTTGAATCAAATATAGTGTCTATTTACTCCTTGGAGTCCTTTATGCATAAATTTTATGGTGGAAATACTCTTATAAATTCCTTCTCTGAATAAACCATTATTAACCTACTTTATTATATAAAATTTAACCATTTACACTCTTATTAGTACTTTTCACTTGAATGCAATCATCTAGGGCCTCAAATTATCTTTGGATGGAAATGTTGATTGATACCATTGGTAATAAATAGGAATGATATATTTTTTAAATTTGTTGATATAGTCATTGAGTATAAGACTTTAATTGTAGTTTTTGAACCATTAATTCCCAGCATCTCCAATCTTATTTTACTCATTTAATTCAAACTTTGCCCCTTTACATTTGTAGGTATGCCACATATACTTTTTATATGTTTATATAAATTCTACACTATATAATTTAACATGTGTCACCTTATCATTATTTCAACATAAAATTAGGATTACCATATGGTATGCCTTCAGAATTTGGGTGTCAAATTTTTTGTTGATACTAGAGTAAATAATTCATGTGACACCTCAAGTATGTGAAACATGAATACAAATGTTATTAAGAACACAAATTTAAAAAAAATCCTCAACACACTTTATGAACAAAAAATTTGATCAGAAGTTTTGAAGACCAAATAATATGAACAAAGGTTTCAAACAAAAATTTTAAAGACCAAGAAGTCACATTTTAGAAAGATTCAAAAATGCCAAAATATGCAAAGTGTAAAATTAGTGAGATCTAAAAATTTTGATGAATTTAGGTTCTAATGAAAATTACTCATGAAGTCCCAAAATATGTCACTAAAAAACTATCAAATTACATGATTGTGAAAAGCAAGAGTTGAAAACACATCATATGAAGTGTAAAATATGTGAAGATAAAAAGCTAGGTAGGTGTTAAGACTTGAAAGTTTAGATATGTCAAAGTACATGAAAAAAAATTCAGTGATAATTAGTTATAAATAATAAATATTTTGAAAAAATTATATTCTAACCAAAAGTTATGAAGATAGAGTTTCCAAAATGTACAACTTATGAGGTACAAATATGTGAAGTTCAAAACTTAGGAATTTGGTTTTGTAGTTCATGCACAAATTTTAAAAATGCGCGCGCGTGCACATGTTTGTGTGTGTGTTTGTGTGTGTGTGTGTGTGTGTGTGTGTGTGTGTGTGTGTGTGTGTGTGTGTGTGTGTGTGTGTGTGTGTGTGTGTGTGTGTGTGTGTGTGTGTGTGTGTGTGTGTGTGTGTGTGTGTGTGTGTGTGTGTGTGTGTGTGTGTGTGTGTGTGTGTGTGTGAGTGTGTGTGTGTGTGTGTGTGTGTGTGTGTGACTCCTAAAGGATATTAATGTGTTATTCCAAATAAATCATACATTAAAAATCTAGATAATGAGGGAATGCCAATTACATTTATACATGACAAATACACAATAAAAATCATCTACACGTAGAATAAAAACTTATTAAAGTTTTGAGCTTGGATAGGTGTGCATATGAATGTCAATGAGAAAATATTTTCAAAACATACCTAAGCTTTTCAAACGACATTAGGTCCCTATTCAAAACATTAAGAATGGGATGTGTTGATTACAATAAATGGTGAATCATAGGGGATACTCTCGAGTATTCAAGAAACCACAATTTTTATTATCAACTAGAAATCAACATGAATGATTCATACTATAAAATAATAATTGAGACAAAAACTTGAAAGATACTCCCAATAATTTATGTAACATAATAATTATGTTTGTATTTTAGATATGTGTGTGATGAAATGATATTATTTTACCCTTGTTTTGATGGTTTGAATGAGGACTTGGAATAAATTATAGGTTTCAATATGTTTTATTTGAAGCATAATAAAACTAGGGAAACATGAGAATTGATCTATTACTAGATGAAAATCCATAGCCCTGACAAAGATATATTTGATGCCTCCGCCACTTATTTCCTTAAACACATGCATGATGTATTCTACATTAATCATATTTCATCTTGTGATTATTTGATCACCTTTATATTTTATTTTGGTTTTATTAACACTCTTGAATATACATTGTCCTCTCTCTCTTTCTTGAATATGAATAGAAGAAGGAAGGAAATATGGTGAACTGGCATTTATAAAAAACTTTATTTATTAGAATTTTTCTACCATTTTTATCCACATCAATGGTTATTGTAAATATGTAATCCAAAGTGAGTTAGATCATGCATTAGTCAAAATAAATTAAATAAGCATAAATAACATAACTCACAAAGCCAACTCCATCAATGGGGTTTTGAAAATGAAAATTAAGATCTATTGAAAGAAAGAATACAACATCAAACCTTCCCAATCACTTCCCACCTTCATGTGTGGCTCAAAAAGTGATTTTCTACTTGATTTGGTACTTCAAGTCTTTAGCAATGATGAGTGGCTTGATCCTCCATCATCTCTGAATGCACCAATCAACTAGGATAATAAAATTGATCAATGTATGACAATAATTGAAGATATCATATTGTAAATTACACATAATAACACTATAAAAAAATGTCTTGTGAAGATAATTCTTCATAATAATTTTACACCAAAGAATCTTGAAATGATGAGTGTCGACCCTTGTATTTATAGATTTTTGGAAATGATCAGAATCAACCATGACCATCCATTTTGAGTTAAATATGTGTGGACATGAATAAATTAAATTTTGGAGGCTCAATATATAAATATCCCCCTTAATATTGTAATAAAGGGGAATAAATAAGGCATAGGAGGGACTAAACTAGATATTTGTTCCATTTGTGGCTTAAGCATGCCACCCCATAGATGATGTCCCCAGATGATGTAGATATTAGAAAAGAATATCCCATTAATAAATATTTAATATCTTCCATGAATTTCCCACTTAATATATTAATTTGGATTAGTTTTCTTAAGTGACTTTAATTAGACTTATGAAATTCTTTGGAAAATGGTTGTCCAATTAATCAAACTAGTCAAAATGTCAATTTATCGAGTCATAATTTGACTAGAGTATAATTAGAAGAAGGTTTTAGTTGTGTACAAAAAATAACCCATTTAGGATATTAAAAAAATGAAATAACACATTCACATGTCCTATGCTCCCAAATTATAATAATTTAGTGATTCAAACATCAAATTATGTTTTCATCATTTTAACCTGAAATGATTTGAGAAAAGTTACTAATTGCATAAAATGAATTGCCCCATTCAAGGATACATTTTCATAAATTGGCACTTGTATATGAAAATATCAAACCATTTATCACATTCTAGTGATTTATCCCAAATTGTGCATTATCTCAAAAATTTGAGTAAGATTGACAATTTCAACACAATTGTGATAGGAATTGGATGTCTACATTTTGCCCCTATTTGAGAAGGTGTGGTGAGACATTCAAATGAAGAAACATATTTTCAAATAAAACATTGTCAATAAGAAGATAGAAGGTGATTACACATGATTCCCCATCGGGAAGACATATGAGGATTAAAGAGAGGGATGGACTCTCAAAAAGAGAAAAACAATGAAACTAACCCATGGATGAGATTAGATCCATAATGAGAAAATGATTACACACATTGACTTTCAATGATAAAGAATATAGTATAATATAATGGGCCCCAAGGTTGTGTAAAATTGGAAGGATACAATTCAAAATTATAAGCGACACACTTAGATAGACCCACAAGGGGGTGAAAGTTGTGCACATAGGGAATGATCGATCCTGAGACAAGTTGAATACTTTAAAAACTACCAGAACAAGGGAAAAAGATGAAGAGCTTAGAATTAAAATAAAAAAAGAAAACATTTCTCTAGAGAAAGGAAGTAATAACATCCCCCAATAGAGTGGATTTTATTGGTTAATAAAGTAATTTTTCCTTAGTAGGGCTGATTTTCATCACTAAGAATTATTTTTTCCCATCTAGGGTTAATTTGATTGATTATTGGTCTAAATGTTTTGCCCTAATAGGGAAAATTAGCAAGAATAACTCAATAATATAAATACATATATTAAAAATGAGTGGGTGAAAACTCAAATTTATGGGTTTGATGACTAAAGAAGCCACAAAAATGAGGCATACAAGGATGCATAAAGTGATGAAAGAGATGATTTCTAGAATGAAGGTGATTGATATGACCTAAGATACATCATAAATCCAAGTGATACTTACATAGTATAAATGGACCTCAAGACAATTTAGTTCACCTATAATGTGATAAAATGAAATGAGGAAAGAATAATAGAGTAAAAATGGACCACTATTCGATTAGACTAATAATGTATGCCAAGAGATGCATGTCTTGCATAGAGTCACATCTTATTTATGGTGAATTGAGAGATGATAGAATCCAAAGTGAGTTAGATCATGTATTAGTTAATAAAACTTAAATAATAATAATAAATAACATAACTCATAAATCCAACTCCCTTAATGGGGTTTTAAAAATGAAAATTAAGAGTTACTGAAAGAAGGAATACAACATCAAACCTTCCCAAGATCATCCCACCTCCAAGTTCAGCTCAAAACATGATTTTCCCCTAATTTTGTTCTCAAAGTATTTATCAATGATGAGTGGATTACTCCTCCATCATATATCTCAATGCACCAATAAACTAATCTCATGAAATTTATTAATAATCACATAAAATGCATTTCCATATTCAAGGATACATTTATCTAAATCGGCACTTGTATATTAAAATATCAAACCATTTAGCACATTCTAGTGATTTGTCCTAAATTGTGAATTTTCAATTTTTTTTTATTAATTTCAGCAATTTTAACATAATGGTGATAGGAATTAGATGTCTACATTTTGCCCCTATTTGAGAAGGCATGGAGAGGGATTCAAATGAATCATCTTTTCAAAGAAAATATTTTTCAAGAAGAAATTAGAAGGTGATGACCCATGATTCCCCCTTAAGAGGACGTATTAGGATGAAAGAGAGGGATGGACTCTCAAAAAGAGAGAAAGAATGAAATTAACCCATGGATGAGATTAGATCCATAGTGAGCTAATGTTTACACATATTGACTATCAATTATAACAAATAGAATATAATATAATGGGCACCAAGGTAGGGGGAAATGGGAAGGATAAAATCCAAAATTATAAGTGACACACTTGGACACACCCACAAGGGGTTGAAATCTATGCACTTAGGGAATGATCAATCCTGAGACAATGTGCATACTTAAAAAACTACCAAAACAAGGGGAATAGCCATAGAGCTTGGAATTAGAAGAAAAAGAAGAATATTTGTCTATAGAGATGAAATAATAATATTCCCTAATAGAGAAAATTTTATTGTTTGATAAATATTTTTTTCTCTAGTAGGCTTGATTTTGATCACTGATATTAGTTTTTCCCTTGTAGGGCTGATTTGATCGATGATTGGTTGAAATGTTGTGCCCCAATAGGGAAAATTGGAAATCATAACTCAATGATATAACCTAATGCATAGATTAAAAAATGAGTAGTTTAAAATTCAAATGCGGGGGTATAATTACTAAATAAGCCACAAAAATGAGGCATACATGGATGGATATAGTGATGAAAGAGATGATTGGCAAAATGAGGGTGGCTGAGTTGACTTGAGATATGTCATGTATCCAAGTGTTTAATACATAGTCAAAATGGACCTAAAGCCAATGTAGTTCACCAAAAATGGATAAAATGGGATGAGGAAAGAATAATAGAATAAAAATGGACCACTATTCGATCAACCTAATAATGTATGCCAAGAGATGCATGTATTGCATAGAGTCACATGTTACATATGGTGTATTGAGAGATGATGAAATCCAAAGTGAGATCATATATTAGTTAATAAAAATTAAATAATAATAAATAATATAACTCACAAAGCTAACTCCCTCATTTGGGTTTTACAAATGAAAATTAAAGGTCATTAAAATAAGAAATACAACATCAAACATTCCCAAGCTCATCCCACCTCCAAGTATAGCTTAAAAGTTGATTTTCCCTGATTTGGTGGTCCAAATAATTATCAATGATGAGTGGATTACTCCTCAATCATCTCTCAATTCACTAATGAACTAGGCTCATGAAACTTATCAATTTACAAATTGTTCATCTATTATAAGTTCCATTTATCTATTCTTAAGCTATCAATTGTTCTTCAATGATGAGTGGATTTCTCCTCCATCATCTCTCAATGCACCAATGAACTATGCTCATGAGATTTATCAATTTGCAAATTTTTATTCTATTATAAGTTTCATTTATTATGCTTAAGCTATCAATTTATTTATTTATTAAATTATGCATAATAGCACTACATAAAAAGGGCTTGTGAATATAATTTTGAATAATAAATTTACACCAAAAAACTTGAAAACATGAGTGAGAATCTTTATATTTATAGATTTTTGTAAATGATCAGAATCAACCATGACCATCCATCTTGAGATCAAGATGTGTGTCCAAGGATGAATTCAAAAATTTAAGCTCAATCCATAAATATCCTCATTAATATTTGGAATAAAGAGACATTAATGAGGCATGGGAGGGCTTAAACTATGAATTTGTTGTATTTATGGCTTATGGATTCCACCCCACAGATGATGTCACCTAATGATGTATATATTAGAAATGCATTTCCAACTAATATATCTTCAATATATTCCATGGATTTTCCACTTAAGCCCTTAATTTGGATTAATTTGCTTATGTGAGTTTAATTAAATTTCTAAAATTCTATGGAAATTGGTTGTCCAATTAATCAAACTAGTTGAAATGTCAATTTACTAAGTCATAATTTGATAGGAGCATGATTGGAATAAAGTGTCAGTCATGTATGGATAAATACCCTATATAGGACATTGTTGACATGAAATAACACATGTACATGTTGTGTGTTTCTAAATTAGAATTATTTAGTAGTTTAAAGCATCAAGTTACATTTTTGTCATTTTGATGAAAATGATTTGGTAAAATTTAATAATCATATAAAATGAATTGCCCCATTTAGGGATATATTTTCCTAAATTGACACTTGTATATGAAAATATTTAATTATTTAGAATGTTTTGGTGATTTGGCCCAAATTATGCATTGTCACAAAATTTTGAGTAAGATTGACAATTTCAACACAATGGTGATAAGAATTAGATGTCGACATTTTTCCCCTATTTGAGAAGGTATGGCAAGATATTCAAGAAAATAAATGTCTTTTCAAGAAAAAAACTATGAAGAAGTTAAAAAATAGTGACCCATGATGTCCCCTCGAGAGGATATGCGAGGATGAAAGAGAGGGATGGCCTCTTGAAGAGAGAGAGAGAAAAATAAAAATTAACCCATGAATGAGATTAGATCCATATGAGCTAATGATTACACATTATAATTTGTAATTATAAAAATATAATATTATATAATAATCCTCTAGTTGGGGGGAAGTGGCAAGGATACAATCCAAAAATATAAGTGACACACTATAAACACACCTAAAAGAGGGTAAAAGCTACATGCTTAGGGAATGATGGATCTCGAGATAAGTTGCACACATTGAAATTTATAAATTAGAGCAAAAGGTGTAGAGCTTAGAATTTAAAGGAAAAAATGAGAGCATTGCTATAGAGAAAGGAAATAATAATGAGCCCTAGTAGAGCAGATTTGATCAGTTGATAAATTGATTTTTCCTAAGTAAGGTTGATTTTGATAACTGATAATTAATTTCTCCCTATTAGGGATTATTTGATTGATTATTAGTCTAGATGTTATACCCCAAGAGGGAAAATTTTCAATCATAGCTCAAGGATATAACCTATTGCATATATTAAAATATGAGTGGGTATAAACATAGATGTGAGGGTCCTAATAACTAAAGAATCCACAAAAAAACTAGGCATATGATGATGCACAAAGTGATGAAAGAGATGAATAGAATAATAAAGGTGGTTTAGCTGACCTATGATATGTCATGTATCCAATCACTACCTACATAGTCCATATGGACCTCAATCTAATGTATTTCAACTAGATGTGGGATAAAATGAAATGAGGAAAGAAAGAATATAAGAAAAATGGGCCACTATTCAAATAGAATCATAATCTATTCCAAGAGATACACATCATGCATAGAGTCTAAAATTTAGCTAATTTGTGCATTGAGAGCTGATATTCAAAGTTGCATTGACTTTTCAACTTATAATCCAAATCACTTGGTGCTTACTGTAGTAAAATTGAGACTATGCATCACAAGTATGAATAACCTATAATGACACTATATTTTGATTATGAGGAGCCGATTCAAATGTGAATATTTATAACCAAGGAAAATGATAAGAAATACCAATACCATAGTTACAGAATATTTACATTTAAACAAAAATAAAGATAAAAACAAAACATAAATGTAACCTAAGTTGAAATCTAGATATGAACAATCAAGATTTTATTAGGAACAATAATGTATAAAATAAAATCAAGAACAATGTAATAAACAACATGAAAAAAAATATGAATAATCAATATCCATGTGTACTTAAAATATGTTCATGGAAAATAGAACAAAAGAACAACCCAAATACAAACCTAATAAAATCAAGCCTAACTGTAAACTATACTGAAGAATGACTAGAGAATGTATTTGAACTCAAGAGAATAAATCAATACAAGACAAAATAGGAACACAAAAGGCCAAGAATAAACAAGAAGAAACAACAAAGGAATAAAAATTAAAAAAATAAGTGGAGAGACAAGAAAGTACAAAACAATAACAATAAAAATAAATACACACAAACATGAAATTAGTCACAATGTTAGTGCAAACAAAAAATAGTTGTTCATGTAAGTGTAATAGAGGTGTTACTCTCTATGATAGGGTGACCCTAAATGTAAGAAATAAAAATATTATTATAATAGAATAATACCAATAATAATAGAAGACACATACTCCCCAAAGTGATAATGAAACAACATAAAACAAAAAAAATGGGGGAAAAGATGAAAAAGAAGGGGGTGGTCATGTTGACTCCAAATGCATGAGGCAAGTGGATGTTGCCTACATAGTTCCATAGATGCAAGGTCTAACATGAACTTTATTCCAAATGTAGTTCTACTAAGAAATGGGATAAAAGAAAAGTGATGATAAGAAAACATGATTTGTGTTGATAGAGTTAAAAATGGAATGGGATCGCAAAATATAAAAAACATTCAAATCAGTGCTTGCAAAATGGTAAGAGCATTTGTAAAAAGGGGACTAAGATGAATTTTACATCAATCAATCATGGCATACATAGTCCTACTAGGACTTCAAGTCACAGTAATTCTACCCACACAAAAGTTAGTGAAAAACATAATAACTTCTAAATTTTGGTCTAAATAGCAAGGTAAATGATAATAGTAATGGAAAGGTAATGTATTAATGTATGATAAAAAGGCATTATTCCTAATTTTCTCATAGGTAGTCACAATTAGGAAATAATCTCATAATTCTATAAGACTAATTTGCCCATGGGTGATTACAATTAGTAACAGAAGATGGATATTGATTTACCTATAGGTGTTTATAATTAGTAACACAAGGTACAACATTCATTTTCTCATAGGTGGTTATAATAAATGGTATGAGTCAAACATAAATGAAAGATAAATTGATAGATCCATAATCACACAACTTCCATAGATCATCATTTAAAAACAAAATTCTAAAACTACTAAAACTAGATTAAAATCCCCTCACAAAAGATGTGAGAAGAACCAAAACAACTATTATCAAAAAGGGGTTGGGTAGGATGGCTAAAAACAATCTATGGTCAATATTAAATGTATGGTATAATAAAATGGTATAAGGCATGAGATAAATAAAATGATAGGATGATGATTGTCTTATAGTGGCAAAGTGTTTCTCCCAAGAAATGATTTCTTTCAAAATAATGAGAGTATGGCTTAGGTTGATCAAAAAATGGTGAGAGTGTTCAAACTTAAAAATTTCTCACAAAATAGTGAGAGTATGGCTAAGATTTCTAAAAAAATTGTGAGAGTGTTCAAATCTAAAAATTACTTTCAAAACAATGAGATCATGGAATAATAATGAACAAATATGCAAGACAATGTTTTTGTTTGTTTTGTCGATCAATTTCTATTATTTTTATGTTTTTGGGATAATTAATAAAAATAAAATATTAAAAAAGGCCAAGGGAATTACCTAATTGAGGAGGTGCACCTTCACATGTAATATCTCAAATAATAGCTAAACCTATTATAATATGGATCATGGATATAAAAAATGGCACAGGAACCAAGTAATCAAGGAGATACACACCCAATATTATAAGTTCCAGTAACAACTAAAGATGGTTTTAATGGACCAAGATCAGAAAATAATGAGAACATGCCTTATTTTATTCATAAAATGGTGAGATCATTCAAACTTAAAAATTGCTCACAAAATGGTGATAGCATGGCTGAGCTGATTGAGCTAACCTTAATAGAAACTAAAAACTTCCTACATATTACCAAAGGACCTCAACTCAATGTAGTTAAAAATTCATGGTACATGGTACCCAATGGTGTAATATTCCTAAAATGAAATTGTCTATATGGTTTCCTCCAAGATACAAGGCAAGCAAAATGATAGGGTAAATGATAAATGAAAAATGAAAAATGGTTCTGCTTCTCATGGTGGCATGGAGATATACATCCTATTCAATATGTGAGATAAATAAAATAATCAATCATAAAATTCATTGGCCAACACCTCATCTAAATATTTTTTCTTGCTAACATGGAGATGTAAATCCTAGTCAATATATGAGACAACCAAGATAATCAATCATAAAATTTCTAGCCAACACCTCATCCAAATATTTGCTCTATCAAAAACTTGCTACATATTTAGACTTCAATGTTTTTGTTCTGATCTCCATTGGTCTTTGATTCTATTTCCTTCAAACATAGAGACAATATATATTTTTAGCCTTTATAAAGGAAAGTACAACCAAGGATGGTAAATAGTGTTAGACACAAGATAAATGGTATAAGTTGGTAATGAAAATGTGGATGATAATGAAATGTAAAATCATTAGGCAACAAATGAATATTAGGATTTTTAGGCACACATAATGTTACTGATTATGAATTTGACATAATTTTGGTTATGGTGGGGCCTAGGACTTTTGAATATGTTCTTAATAGGACCACTAGATTTGTCTATTATTTGGGCCTGAGAGTAGCTACCATCTAACTATAATGTAGACTAGAAGCTATATTGAATTTATCTTAAAGAATGTCTTCATCAAGTAAAGAAGAATTATTTTACTCATTTATTGTCACCTTGAATAGGTTTTCACCAATAGAGTGGTATTTATTATCCTATAGCACCTTCAAGAAGGTTTCACTAAGGAATGTTGACTTTTGACTTTGATTTTCTTCTAGCACCTCAAACAAGGTTTCACTAGAATATTCTAAGTTTGGGCTTTGATTACCCCATAGTGCCTCTGATAAGGTTTCACTGAGAGATTGTCCTTCTTTTAAATGAGTGTAGTCTTGTCCCTTAATATTTTTCACCTAATATGGCACCATAGATTTAGTTTAACAAAGTGTGATTTTACCGATCCCAATTGATGCTTTTGGGAGGTGGAATGTCAATATAATGGATGTGTTGGATGGTATTAATAGAATGGTGAAATGAAATATAATTATCATATAAAATACTAGGGGACCTATGTCAATACTAGAGTAATCATCAAAAAATTATAGAAAGATCACAAATGTATTCAAATTGATCTACAAGGCATGTGTAACCAATGTTGTAGCAACCATGACTATATTTTGATTCTAAATCTAAGACCGAGTCAAGGAACTCTAAATATGATGTTGAGACTAATAGGGATCCTAATTATTGTGCTAAATTTTATGTCAATTTAGAAATATAATCTTTCTCTAATTCTAATTCTTCCTCTTGTGTGGATATTTTTATAATAATGTTTTGTTGAATGCTTGGTTTTGGAAATATAATGGCTTATGATGGCATAATGGGATCTATAAAGATAGACTCATCTAGGAAGGGTTCAACATAAATTGGGTCATCTAGGTGAAGTCCCTTAAAGAGAGGGAACCACTCAAGGGATGTCTCTATAGAGATTAGATTATCAAAGTAAGACTCTGAAATGAATGGAAAAAGGTCAAATGATAAATCCATAAATAATGGATTTTAAAAGGGGTGTATCTCTTTAAAAATAACATAATGGTTGAGGTAAATATTTTCCCAAAGGTGGTTATTACCATTAATAAGTGACTCAATAAAGACTAGCTCATCACAGTGAGAATCCTAGAGAATAGGTATAATATCAAATGGTGATTCATCATAAGTTGAATTATAACAAATAGGTGTTTCTATAGTAACATTATGGTCTTGGTTTATAATTGGTTTTAAAATATCAACTTTAGGTTGAATAGCCTAGAATGGTAACCTTTGAGTGTTTAAGATCTTGGTTTTTTTCACAAGTTGAATGAGAATAGCCTAAAATGGTAACTTTTGAGCATTACAGAGCTTGGTTGATCACACAAGCCAAAGGAGGAGGATGGGGATGGCTTAAAAAATTAACTTGGATTGGTTTGTTATTTAAAGACTTGGCCCAAAGAGGGAAATATCCTCAAACATGATAATGTGATCATATTCATAAAAAAAAGCTCTTCCTCATAGCTAAGGGCATAAGAGACCCCACTATGAATATACCTTTTCATCATGTCTAGAAATTTATTCTCTACATTTTCTAAGATTTGAAATGTGTTTGTAAATATTAAAAAGGTGTGTTTTGATTTCTCCAAACAAGTGACAAGGTCAAAAAAGACTATAATAAAAAAGGTGGTGTAGTGATACATAATTAGAAGAAATGGCCACAAAATTACTCAACTTTGGTTGGTTGAAATTGTCAAATTAGAAGAGGTTATGATAACTCTAAAACAAAAAGTGCAAGATATAATAATAAACTTAGGTTTAAATATATGTCAATAACATGAAAACTAGGTACAACTTCGATGAGTTGTAACTATAATATTAGAAGAGAGTCTTTCTGTTGAGGAAGGTAATAATGTGAACTAAGAATATCAAAATGTGAAAACACACAAGAACTCCTAAGTATAAAGCTAAAATCAAATAGGCAACATAATGGTTCCACATGGTAATAACAAGTAGATTGGTTCTAGAACTTAGAGTGTGAGTGAATCTAAGATAACCTAAGTCCATAATGATAAAAAGGATAATGAGTCTATATAATGACCTTCAACCCGAATATGAAATCATACCTAATTAACTCAAACCAAATGCAAACAACATACTAATTGACACCTTGGATTAGAACTTAGAAAGGTGAGATTCCAAATTTGAATAAAAAATGGAGGAATTCAATATTTTTAAAAAATAGTCTAAACTCAAATGGGTATCATAACAACATGATTTAGATTATATAAACATAATGTTTCAAATGAGGATTTGAACAAGGAAAGAAATGATTTTGATTTTGTTAGCATAAAGCCTTCTCGTTCAAAAAAATGGTGGATAACAAAGTTGTTTAGTTATGACATGTTTTGATTTTCAAAAAAAAATTACACTCCATAAGACCAAGCAAGTAAAGGATTAAAAAAACAAAATAAAACTAAGTTTAATGTCCAAAGTCCTAAAACTAACAAGGTTTCATCATACCATTTAATTGTATCTATATACATGATCTTGGGAGGATTTTAAATGTTAATCCAAAAATAAAAGGGCATGAATAAGTAGGATTTTTACACCCCCTTCTCCCAAGAGATTGTACGATGACATGGAACATCGAGATACTTGCCATGCATCAAAAATATGTCTACAATAAGTGGGGTTGTCCTAAAACTAAATTTTTGTGTGTATCTAGATGGTACCAAGTGTGGCTAATACTAGATATGCCTCACATTAATTAGATCCATGTCAATTAGATCATTTTTAAAAGGTATTATCCTTTTCACAATCACCACATTCATCACTTTCCTAGTGTAATGTAATGTCTTAATTGCCCCTACGATCTAAGTTGGAGTACCACTAATGGAGTTTGTTTAACTATTCAGGCAAACACCCTAGTGGGTTACCCTCAATTTTTATACGGCACCATGGAGTGGGGTTGAAATGATGCTGGGACATGAATTCCTAGGTTAATGCTTCCCTAGAGAACCTGTGAGAAGGCTATGAGTTCCCGATCACAAGATAAGTTACATAAGAATAAATGATAAATTGAAAAGACTTTAAAATTCTCATTTAGATCACTCAAATCCTACGAGTTTGAGGAGAGCCTTAAGGAAATTACTTTCATGCCTTTGGAAAAGGCACAATATGCAAATAAAGATCACTTTTGGTCACCCAATTTACCTAAAGGAGATAGGGGATAACATACACACATCCTTCATTTTATGAAAAATAAACAATTTTACAAGATCTAACATAAAAAAACAATTGTGAATGTTTAATATAATGCACCAAAGTGAAGTGTTTCTAAAATTTTTCCCCTTGGACATAGTTGAAAACTTTTAAAACATTCAAAAAACAACCAAGCATAAACAATCTAAATTCTTTTTAAGCACCAAATGAGAATTTTAATACTTAAACATTTGCAAATTTCTGATTTTTATGTTTTCCTTGAATCCCAAAAGTAAATTAGAAAAAAAATATTTTAAATAAAAGTTCTCAATTTTATGTTTTATTGAAACAAAGATTTCCATTGATCCACATAGGGACATATATCAGTTAGAATATATTGGTGTCAATCAATTCATAGAGAATCAATGCTGGTCAACTGGGAATCGATGCTAGTTTCTTGTAACAACATTGGAAAAATATGGTTTTCATAAAAAACATTGTTATCCCAAACAAAAAATAATAAAATAACTCTCTAGATTATGTAGGAAAAGAACTAAATATGGAGTTTTCAAGTTTGTAAAACCCAAAATAACAGTTAGAAATTTCAATAAAAACCTATAAATTTACCTTCCATTATGTTCTATCCTTTACATCAAGACTGATGGCAATTAGGATATGACTAATATCGGTTACTGTAAACCAATGTCAATCACTTTGTAAACTATGTGTCTTCAAAAATAACAAAAACACATGAAAAATGAAGACACAAATGATTTTTATAGACTTTCAACAATTTTTTACAAAAATCTAAGAGTGTCAAATTAGTCTCCTTGATTGTATGGGATGTGTGGCCTCACCAGGTGTGCCAAGATGAATATATGGAATCCAAAGTGAGCTACATCATGCATTAGTCAATAAAACTTAAATAAGCATAAAGAACATAACTTACAAATCCAACTCCTTAAATGGGGTTTTGTAAATGAGAATTTTGAGCTATTGAAATAAATAATACAACATCAAACCTTCCTAAGAGCATCCCACCTTCATGTGTGGCTCAAAAAATGATTTTATCCTAATACGGTGCTCCAAGTATTTATCGATGATTAGTGGCTTGCTCTTCCATCAATTCTCAATGCATCAATGAACTAGGCTCATGAAATTGGTCAATGTTATACCAAGAGTGAAGCTATCCTATTGTAAATTAATCATAATAACACTACATAGAAAGGGCTTGTGAAGATGATTATGCATAATAATTTTACACCAAAGAATCTTGAAAGTATGAGTGAGAACCTTCGTATTTATTTATTTTTGTAAATGATCAGAATCAACCATGACCATATATCTTGAGATCAAGATGTCTGTCCATTGATCAATTCAATTTTAGAGGCTTGATCCATAAATATCCTTATTAATATTTGGAAAAAAGTGATAGTAATGAGGCATGGGAGGGCTTAAACTAGATATTTGTTCTATTTATGGATTATGAATGCCACCCTATATATTATGTCACCTAATGATGCATATATTAGAAATACATTTTCAATTAATAGATATTCAATATCTTTCATGGGTTTTCCACTTAAGTCCTTGATTTGGATTAATTTTCTTAAGTTAGTTTAATTAAATTTCTAAAATTCTTTGGAAATTGGTTGTCCACTTAATCAAATTGGTAAAAATGTCAATTTATTAAGTCATAATTTGAATAGAGTATAATTAGAATAAGGTTTCAATTGTGTATGGATCAATACCCCATTTAGGACATTGTCAGCATGAAATAACACATGCATATGTCATGTGCTTTTGAATTAGAAAAATTTAGTAGTTGACAATGTCAATTTGCATTTTCATCATTTAACTCAAAATTATTATTAGTAGAGATTATTGAAGCATCATAACATGATAAGGATGAGGATAGTTAGGTTATGCTTTAGTGCATAGGATAGTGTGTCATATTCATACAAAAGGTTCAAAAATAGAAACATAACAAGTATGAATTATCATGCATTAAGTAGAAGGTAAAAATAACCAATGAGTCATTAACATAACCATAGTATTTAGATTAACTTAGGAAAAAATTAATGTAACATTAACATGAAAATGAATGCAAGGAACAAAGTAAAAAATCATAACTATGACCAGACAGTCTCTATTGATCCCTTCAAAAATGGAACTCTATTCTTCTTACAAATACAAGTATATATAGACTTTTTAAGTCTATGAGTATTCATATTATTCTCATAGTTGGCACCAAAAGTGTATTTTTTCCATATTCTAACTTGTTACAATTCATGGACATAGGACAAAATAGACATATATATGATAAGTTGAGTACATAATGCATGAATACTAGACAAATATCTTACACAGCTTTATAATCCAAATTCTTCTCCCAACACTTTCTTAGACTTAAAATGTTATCTCATCCTGAGACAACATCACAAGATCTTACAAAATTACACAAGTGAGAAGAAGGTTAATCAAGTTGTTAGACTAATAAGATTCATAGTAATCACTCAAGGCATTGTTTATAGTTTTCACCTCATGCACACTACTTAACCATGCTTTTAGGTTTTTAGTTAAGTATCATACCAACCTATCACCCTTTCAGGGTTTTAATAGGTTGGAATAACCAAGTGGCCACCCTTTATGGGTTTTCAACCAACCTAGCCCCACTTTTCTTACTATGTCATCCCTAATACAAAATTCTTATAGAAAGTTATTCCAAAATTCATAGTTTACGTAGTATTTAACTTGATAGAGGTCACATGGATGTAAAAAAATGACTTACCATAAGAGTCCTTAGCCTTAAACTATGTAACCTTGTGCTAAGTGATGATCTGTTAGAGCTTTGATGGTGGCTTGTATGGACTTATGTTATGAATCTAGGAAATATCACTACAAAAGGGAGACAAATCAGTCTTGTAAGCATGCCAATCTAGCATAGATTCTTGGATCATTTATATCAAGGTGCATAATTATTCATGGTAACCAAGATATGTGTAGTCAATTATGCTCATGGATACCATGGTCTTGGTGACCCTAGTCTGAATCTTTCCACCCAATTATTCCTATTTGCATGATGTTGAACTTGGAGACTAACAAAGGAATTGTACATAGGTTGACTCTGTAAGCTGGGGATGTTGTCACACACATTATCCCTAGAATTAATCAAATCCTAAAGTGATTTATTATTCTCATCTATAGAGGTAGTGTGGGTGGCCATAGTTTACTTGGTGGTTACCTTCATGGTGAAGTCCACACTAGAACTGGATAAAGAATCATCTACTTATTGGTTCAAGTCCAACAAGTTGTGCATGACCTATTGTGCTTGCAGGGTAGTAGTGTCTAGTGTGATGAAAGAATTGTATAAAGAGAGGAGGTTAGATCAGGTCTTAGCCCATAAAACCATGAAATCAAAACACTAACATAATAACATCTCTAGGTGTAGATCTTAGGGGGAGCTCAATAAACAAACAATAATTGAAAACCCAACTAAAATGCAAAAAACAACAATCTTTACCTTTCTTGACATCTCCAAATGATTTCTTCATTGGCTCGCTCAAATTATGCTCAAAAAGTCTTCATGAATGGGTATTAGATATATCCATTTCCTCTTAGCACCATGCTTGGCTTGATTTTAGCATTATAACACTATGCATTTGCTTTATGGATCAACTCCAAGATTATAACTCTACTATATTTCAAGCTCTCTAAATGAAGAGCTCTAGGCTTGAGTTTATAGGCTTCAAAATCACTTGGAATGGGTTAAATTGTAACCTTTGTTGCATTTATTAACCTTGGTTAAGTGTATTTGTCATATTCCTAGGATATTTTATTGATATTTTTAAAAAGTGACAACACATAAAAGGTAATGATTAGCTTTTAGGATGCTCTTGATATTTGAATTTTCATTTTTGATAATTAATTTAATTACTCATGTATGAATTCAATTAAGCTTTGATTAAGATTTGCTTAGGATTTTGGTGCTAATTAACCCTTTTTAGGATTTTTAAAATTTTTGAATTAATTGATGGTACATTTATTAAATTTAATTAATTAATAGGCCAAATTGATTTATTGTGTGGTTATAAAGCCAAATTTGAGACCTTTATAAATGATTAAGCTAAATGGTCAATGGTTGGTAAGAATTGATATAAATTCAAATAAGAAGCCATTGGTGGCCAAATTTAGGTGTCTACTATTTGCCCCTATTAAGGAAGGCATTTCAAGTTGTAAGCATAGTAACATATTCTCAAATAAAAAAATGTTATTTTGTACTTAAAACTTCAACAATGATGACTAAACTGTAGTTATCCCCTTGAGGGAATGGTTGGCAAAGGAGTTGGAAAATGGTCCCTCAAAATAAATAAAATAGTGATTCATACAAAATAAAATTATGGGGTGATAACACAATTATTTATCCAAAGTTGGTCAAAATTACTCAAAATGCAATTGGGATGATGTACAATGGTTAGCCCAAAGGTGGTTATAAGCATTTTACACCGATAGTGGCAATGTGGTATGATAACATAATGATTTTTCAAAAGGTGGTTATAATCATTGAGAAAATAAATCTACCCAACTTAGGATAGACCAACATGATAGTAATGTATCCTTATTGGGTAGAAGTAAGTAGATTGGTGATAACACAATGATTTGCCTAAAAATTAGATTGGTCATAACACAATAATTTGCCAAAAGGTAATTAGAATCATTGAGAGATGTAGGTGGGATGGTGTATAATGATTTTCACATAGGGTATTATAATCATTAGACCCTAATTATGGAAAAAATTATTGATTAGCTAATGATGATAAATGGATATAGAGAGTAATGATGAATTGGAATAACCTACTAGTAGGGAGATGCACGTTTGAACTAACAAAGGTTTAAATTCATTTTTTATTGAATTACTTTGTTTAGGATATGATTGGGATTGAAACAGATATTGTTGATCTGAAATCTGATGAGATGTTGATGCTATCATTACTGAGTAGGCTTTTGGAAGCTAATATTTTCTATAGCATATGATGGTAGGCATCAAGATAGAACCCAATGAAGACTAGGTCAAAACATGCATAATGACTGACTCCTATAATCTAATATTCAAGGGAAAACAATGCCCCAATGATAAAAAACATGATGGCAATGTAGACATATGAATGTGGATGGATTCAAATATAAATGCATAAAGAATCACCCAATGAATGCATATAGACTGAATCAAGACAATAATAACTGAAATCAAACAAACAAGCACACAAATAACAAACAAACAAATAAGTAAAGAAATAACCAAACAAATAGTTAGTATTATAGTTAGTAAAAATAATGTGATGAACATTGCGCTTAGAAAATAGGTTAAAACTTAACAAACAAATAAGATAGTGGGAAAATAAGAAAAGGAAGGGGGTGGTTGAGTTGTCTCTATATACACTAGGCAAGTATATGCTACCCACATAGTTCTATGGATGTAATATCCAACAAAAAAAAACAAGCCAAATGTAGTTCTCCTAGGAAATTGGAAGAATATGATAACTGATGAAAAATAAACATAATAGAAGTGATCAAAAAATAGGAATTGTCTTGAAAAATGGAAAATACATGGGATAAAAGGCCAAAAGGGATGGGTAAACTAAGTGACAAGTGTTTTTCTTGTGACTTAGTAAGGGTTCTTAAAATCCTTAAGTCAAAGAAGTGGTTAATATTTTTGGTTTTTCTATTGATTTTACAAATCTTTTTGTAATTTTGGGTATCTCAACTCAATCAAGAATGATAAGACACTAAATGGTCCAAGCTCACAAAATAATGAGAGCATTTCTAAAGATGCTCATAAAATGGTGAGAGTATGGCTTAAGTTACTTGTAAAATGGTGAGAGCATGGATTAGGTTACTCATAAAATGATGAGAGCATGGATTAGTTTTCTCGCAAAAAAATGAAAGCATGGCTTAGGTTGCTCACAAAATGATGACAGTGTGGCTTAAGTTTGCTCACAAAATGGCAAGAGCATGGATTAGGTTGCTTGAAAAATAGAGAGAGGATGGCTTAGGTTATTAAAAAATGGTGAGAGAATGGATTAGGTTACTCATAAAATGGTGATATCATGGTTTAGGTTGCTTTAAAAATTGTGAGAGCTTGTCTTAGGTTGCTCACAAAATAGTGAGAATATAGCTTAGGGTGACTGATTTAACCTCAACAAGTATCGAGAACTTCCTATATAGTCCTAAGATGGGACCATAAGTAACTGTATTTATATCTTATGGTAGAGGAGTATAAAGAGGGTAGCATTTAATTCAAATAAAATAGGCACAATTGGTATGAATACATAATACAACATAGGAATGGTTAGCTAGTATGTCAAGGCATGATAAACAAATGTTTCCCCTAGTTTGCCCATAAGTGGTTATAAATAGTGATACAATGACATAAGTCAATGATACTAATTTCCAATAGGTGGTTATAATTAGTATTAGATAATGAGAGAGAACGAAATAATAAATTAAGGATTCAACTACCAAATTTTTGTCTTACTGCTTTAAAATACTATCTCTGTCTAGAATGCTTGAAAGAACTATTAAAACTAAATCTGAATCCTTTTGTTGAAAAATGTGAATAAAACTAAATGGAATGGAACCAAGGTCATATGTATGGGTAGGGAGGGATAAATCAACCTAGTCTATGAGAAATGTATGTTATAATAATATGTGATAGGATAATGATAGGC
Source organism: Torreya grandis (assembly GCA_037957365.1). NCBI lineage: Eukaryota > Viridiplantae > Streptophyta > Pinopsida > Cupressales > Taxaceae > Torreya > Torreya grandis. Next base: position 1,309,867 of record JARHVA010005046.1, on the reverse strand, counting down.
TAGTAGGATGGTAAAAAGGTTTAGTACAAAGATTAAGATTGATAAAATGATACATCTTAAAATGGTCCTTATAGACAATACAACAAGTCACTCAAGTGTAGTACCACTTGAGTTGGATAATGTTTATTAGCTCATCAGGTTCATTTCCATATAGTGTGGAAAGCCTATATGTTCATGTTCTATAGTTTGTCATAATGATGAAAGAACCTACCCTATTTTGTTTGAACTTTCATGTATGCTTCTTTCTGGATGTGGTATTATTTTTGTTCTGTTTAAGGAAAAGATCACTGAGTTCAAATTCCCTATATCTCATATTCTAATTATAGTGGCCTTGAGTTTAATTTTGATAAGATTGTAGATTATTGAGTGCAATCGTGCACTTCTCATCAAGTAGTTCTAACTCTTACATGCAAGATACACATTAGTCATTGTCATCCATGACATACTTGAAAGAGATGCGTAGAGAAGGAAACTCAACCTCAATGCGAATAATGGCCTCAGTACCATAAACAATTAGATGTGGATTGGATCTTATGAGTGTATGATGATTAGTATAATATTCTCAAAGGGAACGAAACATCCGAAGGTGCCAATAATGATTAGCATCATTGACAATCTTTTTTAGGATGTTAACAAATGTTTTATTTGATGCTTCATCTTGGTAATTACCTTGTGGGTAATATGTCATGGAAAAAAATTAGTTAATTTTATACTCCATACATAACTATTTTACATCCTTACTTTTGAATTGTCCACCATTATCAGATATAATATCAAAGGGGATACCATAGCAGTAGATGAGATGGTTAAAAATGAACTCAGAAATATTATTTCCAATCATGTGAGAGGTATAGCTTCAACCCACTTAGTGAAATATTTGGTGGTAGTAATGATATATTTATGGCCATCAAATGAGGTGGGATTGATCTTCTTAATGTGTTCAAGACCCCATATAGAAAATGGCAATGGTGTTAACATTGGTTTCAGAGTCTTGTCTATGGCATGAATCAAATTGGCATGTCATTGACACTTGTCACACTTTTTTACATATGTAGATGTATTTGCATCTATTATTGGCCAATAATAACCAATACATAAGAGATTTTTGTATAATACTACCCTACTAGTGTGGGCTCCACATACTCCATGAATTTCCTATAACATTAGTGTAGATTTTATTGAAGTTAAATAATTAAGTAGATTTCTATCAAAACTATGATGGTAAAGGGTTGATCTGAGTAAGGTATAATGGGTGGTTTCATGAATGAAGTCTTTAGATTGATTTTGGGATAGGTTGGGTGGTATAATTTGGGCATGGAGGTATTTGTAAAGGTCTGACTACTAGATAGAGCTAGGACCAACAATATCATAAATCATTACAATGGTTGAAGGTTCACAAGTTGGTGCTAACAAATTCTAGATGAGAAATTGATATTATTTAACCATGTCTATGTGGTGAATTTGGTGAATTAGATATCCAATAGTACCCATAGCATATTTGGATCTATTACTTGCCCTTGGTATATGTTCAAACTAAATTTTGGTAATCTGTTGCATGGGATTGTCGACCATGGAATTATATGGAACCATCTTGTCATCTTTGGTCTGAAAGTGGTCTATAACCTAATTGATTATTAACTGAGAATCACCAAAAACATTGAGATGAGCTACGTTGCATTATACTACTTGTCAAAGTCCTATAATAAGTGCTTCATATTCAGCTATGTTGTTGGTAAAAGGAAAGTTGATCTTGAAAGATTTAGGGATTAGATCCCTTTATGGTGTAATAAACAAAATTCTTGCCCCTGATCCATGTGCAGTAAATGATCCATTAAAATATAGCTTATAATACTACTCCTTAAGATGTGTGACAATGATGGTCATTATGGATTCATCAATAAATTGGAATGTGAGTGACTCTTAGTAAGGGGTGCTTCAACAAGCTCATCTACAAGAACATTCCCCTTAATGGATTTGTAGTTGATGTGCTTGATGTCAAACTCACTAAGAAGCATGATCAATTTGGCCATATGGCCTTGTAAATCTATTTTAGATGGTATATATTTGAGTAGATCTACTTTTGAAATAACCATGGTCTTATTGTTTAACATGTAATGACATTGTTTCTAAGTAGTGAATATCATGACTACACAATCTTTTTCTATGGGCATATAATTATGTTCATGTGCAACTAGTGTATGAATTAATTAATACATGGCATGTTATTTTCCATTATCATTGTACTGATCTAGAAGTGCCCCAAAGGCATTATTAGTAGCTGATAAATACAATAAAAATGGATTTCTCAACATAAGAAGCAACAAAATAGGTGAAATTTCTAGATTGTCCTTTAGCTACTAAAAATTTATCTAGCAGTGATCATCCCAATGAAATGTGACTCCTTTATTTAGAATATGTGTAAAAAGATGGATTTTGTTGGCTAATTTTGATATGAAGTATTAGATAGACTAGATATTGCATTGAAAACTATGGATCTTATTCAAATTAGTCAGTGGTGGCATCTCTATTATGGCTTGGACTTTGGTTGGATCAACTTCAATGCCTCAACGAGACATAATGAAGCTTATAAATTTTTGTAATGTGACTCCAAAGACACATTTCTTAAGATTAAGTCTAACTTTGTACTCATGTAGTATTTCAAATATTTTTCATCATATCATGTAATAGTGTCATGCATCATATCATGAAATATGGTGGTCATGGCTCTTTGTTAGGTGGCCCCTACATTTTAAAGACCAATTGCCATAACTTGATAACAAAATTTTCCCCATAGAGTAGTGAATGTTATTTTATTTTGATCTTCTAGTGCTATCTTGATTTGGTTGTATGTTAAAAATCCATCCATTACTTAAAGCATTTCATAACCCACTGTGGAGTCAACTATCATGTCAATGTTTGGCAATGGAAAATCGTCCTTAGGGCAAGATTTGTTTATATCATAGAAATTACTAAAAATTATAATTCCTTCTAGATTTTTTCTAACTAGAACAACATTTGAGATCCACTCTAAACAGTTAATCGACCAAATACATCTTGTTTCAAATATTTTTTGCAACTCTTTCTTCACTAATACAATAATGTGAGGATGCATCTTATGTAACTTTTATTTTACTATTTTGGCATCAAGATTTACCACAAGGTGGTGCATAACCAAGGTGGCGTCTAAACCTGGCATGTTAGAATATGCCCATGAAAATATGTCAATAAATTCCCTCAAAAGGGTTGTAAGGACTTCACACTCCTTCTCATGAAGGGATGCACCTAGCTTTATCCACTTTGGGTCATCTAGGGACACGATGTTTACCTCTATCATGTCCTCTAATAGAAGGGTTGAACCATCTTCAAGGATATTGGGTAATGATTTAAACATATTGGAAATGTTAGAGTCCTCTATTAGGAATTGTTATTTGAACTCTCCTAGGCATGATGAATCAGAATCCACTAATGGGAGATATGGACACATAACAAAGACTGTTAGAAACTCCTCAATAATTCAATCACTTTTTTTATTCAAAACTAAACTTAAACTCATATAAAAGTTCATCATTGGTTTTCTCCTGAGCTAATTTTAATTAAGGTTAAACACCCCCATCTAATGTCACCTAAAATTAGTTTTCATCACTAGATTGGCCTTTTTATTTAATTTTTCCTTGCTCAAAAATCACTTCCAAGTGTTTTTCACTTTGGGACCTAAATGTTTTATTTACTTGATTTTGGCTAAGGGTGTTCACCCTCTCTCTAAAATAGGCCTCATGATCTAACTTGATTTAGAACACTAAGTTATGCTTCCTCAAAGGAACATTATCTTTAAGGCACATCAAATCATAGAAAGTTTCATCATTCTTACACTCATCAATCATCATGTTGGATTCTTGTTGGTCCCATTAGGCGTGCCATTTGTGATCAAGGAATTTGTCAAAGAGAGGAGGTTATATCAAGTGTTAGTCCATAAAACCATGAAATCAACACACTAACATACTAATATTTCTAGGCCTAGATTTTAGGGGGAGATTAATGAACAAACAACAATTCAAAACCTAACTAAAATTCAAAGAACAATAATATTTACCTTCCTTGATAGCTCCAAATCATTTCTTCATTGGCTTGCTTAGATTATGCTTAAAATTTCTTCATCAATGGGGCTTGGATATCTCCATCTCCTCTTGGCACCATGCTTGGCTTGATTGGTTTTATTTTGGTAGTATAACACTATGCATTTTCTTTATGGATCAACTCCAGCATTATAACTCTACTATGTTTCAAGCTCTTTAAATGAAGAGCTCTAGGCTTGCTTTTATAGGCTTTAAAATCAATTGGAATGGGTTAAATTGGAACCTTGGTTGAGTGTGTTTGGCATATTCCTATGAAATTATTTTTATATTTTTCAAAAGTGACAACTCAAAAAAGGTAATGATTAACTTTTAAGATTCTCTTGATATTTGAATTTTCCTTTTTGATAATTGATTTAATTACTCATGCATGAATTCAGTTAGGCTTTGATTAGGATTTGTTTAGGATTTTGGTGCTAATTAACCCTCTTTAGGATATTTTTACATTTTCTAATGATTTTGCATTAATGGATAGTGAATTTGTTTAATTTAATTTATTAATAGGCCAAATTTATTTATTGCATGGTTATAAAGCCAATTTTGAAACATTTAGAAATTTTTAGATTAAATGGTCAATGGTTGGTAAGAATTGGTCTAAATTTGGATAAGAAACCATTGGTGGAAAAATTTAGGTATCTACATCTAGCATGTCTTGATACTCCTCCAACAAAGTGATGAACATCACAACCTTTGTCTTCACATCTTGGCCCAATGTATCGATTATACAAAGTTTCTAGGCTATGCACTAGTCATTGGTTAACTTAGAGACTAGAGTCTTTAGTCTACATTGGTCAGACATGACTTGGTCCCTAATTGATCAAGTGACCAACTCTAGGCAAGCATCCTAAATGATTTTGGTAGCTTCATGGAGGTGACCCTTTAGCTTGACATTCTTTTCCTTAGATTTATCCCTTTCCTACTCTAAAGAGGAAACCTTCTATGCAATTGACTCATGAAATGTTGTTTCACTCTCATGTTGTTTCTTTACTAAGAGCCTAAAAACATCCATTGATGCTTCTTGCTTGAGTTAGAGTGATTCTAATGTTGTTATAGTCACTAAAGGGTCTAGTTGAGGCATTGGCATAAGTGAGAGAGAGAAAGTGGTGTGACAAGTACCAAGAGTTAGTACATACCAAATCCAAACTCCTCCAAAGGGTATTTCTATGAGTTGAGGACATATTTAAGTTGTAACATATTCTCCTTATTCTATATGTTCTACTTCTTCTTGTGTTTGCTCATGTACATGTTATTTATATGTCATGGCCTCTACTACTAGATGTAGTTTCTATGCAGCATATTCACCTTGTTTTTGTTTGACCTCCTCCTTTGTTATCTTATTTAACTCTTCCTATGTAGCTTGTTGTTTGAATTTTTCTTCCTCTCCCTATAACTTATGCACACATTCTTATTTTTATATCTTTTTTTTTAGGGATGTGGCCTTGGCTTATTCATATGTAGCCCATGCCTATAATTTTACTTGTGCTTGTGCCTATACTTGTGCTTATTCTTGTGACTAATTTTGGTATAGTTATTGATCTTCTTCTTCCTTATACTTTGTAACTTCTTCAAATTATTGTTGTACATGTATGGATTATTCCATGGCCTATTATGCCTATGTTATTTTATCACATTTCTATCTTTAATCTTCTTCTCCCTTAGCCTTGGTAGTAAGATTAGCCTCTTTATCCTTCTACACTTTCACTTTTAATTCTTTCTTAGTTATGTCAATAGAATCTTATGCCTTCTTATCCACTTTAATGGATTTCTATAAATTATCCTCTACATCCTTGGCCTTATTTGAGACCTTAGATTCTTCACCTTGGTGACTTGATTGATTTTTGTTGTTGATCCTTCTCCTTTTAATCTTTCTTATCCTCCTTTATATCTCTTTCTTCTACTATGTGAGATAATTCCACCCTTGAGGCCTATTATTCTTCTATTATGGGTTGATTGAGTGTGATCTCTTTGACCTTTAGATCTTGTGGTGATGGTGGTGAGTCACTTGGTTAGACCACAGAGATAAAAACCTATGATTTATTTTTCCCTATCATGATTAATCCTCATTTAGGTGGTGGTGAAATGGAAGATGGAGTAAGTTATGTTTCTTATGCAATGGCTAGTCAACTAAATGTGCAATCTTCAAGGGTAGGTGATACCCTAACCTCACACGTAGTTTTTTGTTTATGCATAAGTGACTCAAAATTGGTGTAAATACATCTTTAACTACAAAGGTAGTACAAGGTTGATGCTATAAAAATTCAATCCTTCATTGTAGTTACTCTACTTCTTATCTCATAGTGTTGATGATGATAGATGTAAGGCATGGTGGTAGGTCAAACAATAGATTTGGAGGAACCTATTTATCCACTTGAATTATGTGCATATACTTTTATAATAATAAATACTTATCCTCTCTAGCATAGAAATCACTGGCTATGTCAGTAATAATTACCTAGTAGACTTCTTATTTGTCCATCCGCATCTATGAATGTTTGAATGAGCTTGTGATCTAGGACACCTTGAGATTAGTTAACTAGGTAATCATGATCCTTGTATTAATATTTAATGGATGAGATGTATATTAATGCTCAATGAAAAGCTTGTGCTTTCCATTTTGTGGCTATAAACTAGTGGATTCTTCTAGTTACTATACTATAAGAATGGTTGTGTTAGGTGGTATGTCCTATAGTGGTGTCATACACTTAGATGAAAAATCTTTCTATTTGGTAAATTCTACCTATGATATGGCCATAGTGACAAATAATGGGAGAGGTCTAAAGGGTGTCCTTGAAAACTTATGGATGTGTATAAAAACTTTTGATAGTAAGGTGAGAGTAGTGTGTTGGTTGAAATATTGCATTACATATAGTGACACTCAAGGATGTGTGGAAATTAACTCTAGATACACCTCCCATAATGCTTTGAATTTTACCTCATGTTATAGGGTTTTGTGCTTAGGTTTCTAAATCAAGTTGGGGAATTAATAAAATATCCAATAATTGGTGTCGAGGTGCACCTATCCCTCTAGGAACTTTTATTATGTAAATCACAACAAAAAGATAAAGAACTGATATTAAAATATTTGCTTCAAATATGTTTTACACTTATTAATGTTAGTGAAAAACTCCTTAATGAATTACTCTAGCAAGTTGAATTTCTCATTTTGATGTATCATGTAGTGGGTGATGTCTATGACCCCTTTTGGAATTTGTTGTACAAACATAGTCATCTGATAGA
>JARHVA010005046.1:1110000-1297500 GCA_037957365.1 Torreya grandis | reverse complement strand
TTAAACACATTTGTGAATATTCATTTTAGGATATTGACTTTCTTGGAAGAAAGGACAATTACTTATGATGACTTGTGTTAGTTGGAATTTCCTAATCATGAGTTTGCATGCACCATCCCGCTCGATTTGATAATTTTTGTGAATTGCCCACCATGGTATAGTAACTCCCTTAAAATAATAATTCAAATCAAGGATGGACTAATTTATGGTAGGTACATGAAATTATAGGCACAAAATAAACTAATTGACATCCTTAATTGTAAACACACAAGAAGTTGTCTTTCGTGTGCAAATACCATTCTCGTAAGCCAAAGTTCATGATCAACATGAGCCTAGTTGAGTAGGTACATTTATATGTTTGTATTGATAGACAAATCTATTTATAATGGTAAAGTGCCTTATCTAGATTTATATAATCCTACCAATGATCATCTACTTCATAGAGAAAGTCAACTTTTGAATGAATAGGGGATTTAACATACATGGATACATAATCTTCTATGATAAAGTGGGTTGCCAATGGCTAAGTAACTACTAGTATAAACATCCATTGTTTAGATGTATTCCAATATTGAGTTAGTAACTATTATACCTAAGGTTTAGTATACTCGTGTAAAAATTTACACTTGGCTATGCATAGAGATTTTTGGTTCTCTTCTAAATTTACATTCATCTAACTAATTTATTGCATGACATATGGAGAATCTAGCTCAATCAAAATGATGTAAGGTTTTTACACACTATTTAGAAAAATTATGACAACCTTATCTCCCTGATGCACCTATACTTTATTTGCATAGTATTTATAGTCATTTGACCATCATATTCCCATTTATTTTCAATCAATGTAGGGTAATGTGTTGTTATCTTCATATCAATGAATTCAAAGTCACCTTGTAGGATTAGTTTCATGACTCTGATCTCAATGTCTTCTAATTTGTCAATGGTAATAACTCTTCCATAATAAGCTAAACTCAAATTTACTGGGTTGTAACTTTAAACCAATCATCCAATAGCTTCCCATGTAGACCTAGGAATCATGTTGACTGTGTTGCTAAAATCAAAGACAAATTTAGAGTTACATATCCTACAACCTCAATGTTGATTCATGCATCTCCATCCCAAGGCTTCCTTGTTTTGATGTACCAAACAAGTTTTTATATCTTCTATTACCCTCATTGTGCACACTCCAATAGACTACATTGTTTTTCCTTGCCCATTGATGTGACTCATCACTCCAATCATATAGATCCAAGAGGAAATTCAATCTTGTGTAGTCCATCTCTACCACACATTTACCACAAACCTAATGATGTATTAACTCTTTCAATTCATGCATGACATAAAAAATTTCCTCAACATCTCTATCCTTAAAAGTCATAATATCTTCTTGAAATGCATATCCGTACACCATGCTACTATAAAAACCAATCATTATCTCACCCTTTGAAATTTTGGAGGTTAGTAAATTTTCCTCTATCTTGAAATCTTTGCATATATCAATTAAATCCCTTTATTCTTTGACTTCACCACCTATTTACTTGTACATGAAATCATTATAAGTCAACATAACATGTTCTATTAGTAAAGAATTTTTACCTTCAATCTATATGTTAGATTTGGATAAAAAACCTAGATCCCAAACCATCATGTATGAAACATTTTTATGTTGAGAGAAATGATATCTCTTCCACTTTATACCCTTTATCCTTTCAATATTTTTAAAATACTTACCATCATGACATACACATTGTAATGACAACATACGAAAATGATGTAAAATAATCCTTATACCAACATCCTTATTTCTCAAGTGGTAATCAAAGAATCAATGAATGTTTTTACATTCATTAGCTGATTTGAAAATATTAGATGGATTTTTAGTAGTACCACCTTGTCATGAAGAATATTATCAATAGAATAATCCTCAATTACGGCATCCTTCATAAAATCATGCTCATAAATAGAACTATCTTATTGACTATTAGCATATGACATTGGGTCCTTCTTTGAAATGATTAAAATAGGTTCTTCATGGATACTATTCACTTTTTCAATTTTGCATTCCATACATATCGTTCATTCCTCCTTGACTTATTTAGGACAAATATTTTATTGAAATTCAATCTTAGGAGTCAATGAAATATTTTTTATTAAATAAATATCGTTACTTTCCATTTGTATGGTGGATTCTTATATGATTTGATTTATTTAAATTTATTGTAAGATTGTTTCCTCTTCTTTCTTTGACTCAAGCTCCATAATTTATTCGTTGACATTATCTTATAATTTTGACTCACTTGTACTCGTAACTATTTTTGGTTATACCATCTTCTTTTTTAGATCCTTGGGAAATTCCTTCACTTCTAAATTTTATTCTTACTTCACCTCTTCCATGATCCAAAATTTATGTTATTTTTTATATAAAGGAAGTTAATTATACCTAGTTTAACTTATTGTATCCTCTTCTTTTTGAGATTTTTTAGCTGGAACTAAATTTCACATGTTATCCAAAAGCCTTTGAATTTAATTGATCATTTTATCCTAGCTCTTTTGTGTTTCCATCATTTTATATTAAATGATATCTAAATTTTTCCCATATATTAAGAATATAAAGAATCATCCCATGATAAACCAATACAATGCACTTGATTTCACCCTATGAATTACCAATAAAATATTCACCTTAAAGACTTGTAGAATCAAGACTTTCTTCTCAAGTAAATAAGTTCCTAGATGCTAATAAACATCAAACATAAAAATAACCTAGAGGATGGGTATTAGAGATTTGTAAATTTTGTCATGGTGATGTCATGGATGTATCTTATTGAGTGTATAATTTTCTTTGATATCCTAAGTAAAAATGACAAAGTGTGCAATATGATTGCCCTAGTGTGCTTAATGTTGGTTTGGCTGATTTTCAGTTTTGACATGGTTAGAGATGTTCAAGGATGATTATAAAGTATTGAAAATTTGTAATGGGTCCTATAAGTGGTCAAGAATTATTGGAGATATTGTTTTCATTAGTGTAATTCATCTAGTAGTCCATAGTTTTCATCTAGATAGTTTGGGTGTAGTGGCAAAAAATCTGAATAGGTAGTTTGTTGATGTCACCATTGCCACAAGTGAATGAGTCAAGGGTAGTTGGTTATATGTTTGTCATCATATTATTCAATATTTTATAAGATATAAATCTAAATTCATGAACCTAATCTCACTAAAATAAATGTGGGTGCAAAGATGGGTTCCCAGGTAGTTTGACATTATTTTACCATGCTTAACCAAATTTGTATGAGATAAGAAAAAGCCATGTAAGTAGTTTGGTGATGGCATATCTCACATGTGTGAACATTTGATAACAATATTATCATATTTTTTTGTTCATTTTTTAGCCTAATTTATTTTTACTAAATTTTAGGTCATGCATTAAATCATGTCAAAATATATACATGTGCAAAGTTGGCTTTCGAAGGAATTCTTGACATTGATTGGATCTGTGGCCCAAAAATATGAGTAAGAATTTTAATGCTTTTATATATCACAAATGTGAGGGTTTCAATATTATTTTTAAATATGGTTAGATTCCCTTATATGAGGATATCATATGGCCAAAATTTTAGATCATGCATCTAAGCACAATAAAAGTTGTTAAAGTCCAAAGTTAGCTTCCTAGGTAGATTACAATGGTACTTATACTTAGTCAATTTTACAAGAGTTCAATTTTAGGATGAAATGGATATACAATAGCTTATAGGATATCATAAATATTAATCTAATGGTATATGTCAAGTCAAAGAGGTCAATGTGACATTTGTTTAACACTGAGCAAAGGTAAATGATAAGGATTTAATGACGAATGGGTGTTCATATAGATTGATCAAAAAATGAGCATTATAAGATAAAGACCAATCTAGTATGCAGATATAGATGATGTGAATTGATTTAATATTTCAATTTTTCATGAGATGAGGTTGATTTTCTAAAGTTTAATAGTAACTGTTTGAATTTAAATATTTGAATTTATCAAAAAAAAATAGTGCTCTGTATTTTAGTCATATCTTTCATTCTATGTAGAATTTACTCATCGTGTAAAAATTAAAGTGGTAGAGGAATACAAGAAAAATATGAATATATTAATTTTAATATTTTTAAGTGTGTATAGATAAATATATTTATCTCCAAATTTGACTATGTGTTTTTGGATATTTTACAAGTAACCCAAGAAGGATATTTGAGCTTGTTCTGATGATGTTTCAATATCTCTTGATGAGTTACATATATGGGAGGTTTTTAGACTACATAAGGATTATTTGTGTGCATTATTAAGGTTTTACCAATAATATGAAATATTAATAAAGGCTTACAAGTTGATTGTGTATTCGTTCATGGTGATTGTATGCATAGAATATTGTTTTGAGTGATTTGTGCTTAAGTAGAAGGGTAATGTGATGGATATGGACACGTAAGGAGGATCTATAGATCATTTGGCTTGGTTTCATGAGTTTGAAAAGTGTTCCTATGTTCATATTTATCTTGGATAAATTTTAAAGAGCTGAATGGGTCTCCATAGGACCTAAAAGTGATTTAGGCCTATTTGAAAATGGATTGTGCTTAGGTATGACCCATGTGATATGCCTTAAGGGTGAAGGCATGTGTTGTAGCCAAAAGGAAAAGTTGTGATATTGTTAGTTCATGATTTCTCTATATATATTGAAACTAAATGTGTTGGTTTATAGACTTGGAGGTGAAGACTTTTGAGATAAGTGCAAGGTGTTTATGAGAGTTTCAAAGCAAAGGAGAAGTTAAGTTCTCAATTGATGATTTAATGAGTAGAGTATATTAAGGTCAATTTGTATGACCTAGAGGTCATATTTATAATGTCCAAATAGTGATATTATAGTTTGCGGATATGAGAAGGGGTTTGATTGTGCATATGAAAATAGTTTGAGTGAATAAAGAGAGAGATTGTGTCATGCCTATGTGAAAGGCCTGTATAAGATAGAGAAAGACTTTATACATGGGTTAGAAAATAGAGATCCATCATCATGTGTTTAATATATCAATTATAAGTTAGAGATGTTTAAAGGAGGGTCTAAATGACTTGATCTTCCTTAGGGGCATTTGTTCTTTATGAAAAAGGTGTTTCACTAAAGGCCTTTGGTCAAGAGGTTATGATCAAGGCTTGATGGTCTAAAGGAGTTGATCAGTCTCTTCTTTGTAATTTATTATATGATAGTAGTCCATGTGTTTCAAACTTGAAAGTGGGTTTTATTTTCCATGATGGTTTCCCATAAAAATTTTATGTTATGTGTTTGATCTTATGTATGTATTGAATGAATGATCTCTCTTGTTAATTTTGCTTGATCAAGGTGTTATATGTTGATTGTTTAATAGTTTGAAAGGACTAAAATTGAAATTGAAATATCTAGGCTCACTGATTCACCCCTATTAGTGATTTTACCTCTAATAATTCATGATAGAGTAGATCCTTAGGTAAAGGCTTGATATCTTGAAGGTGATCCAAGGTACAATATGGGTAGTCATTAATGAGGTTTCTCTATTAAGAAATCACCAACGTTTAGTGGATGCAATTATACATTTTGGAGTGCTAAGATGAGGACATACATTATGTACCTAGGGTTTTATGTATGGAAATCTATTTTGGATTGTTATGTTGCTCCTATTGTTCCTCCATGTAGTGTTTTAAATAATAAGTTACTTGAGAACACTTCCAAGGTAATGAATGCTATTACTTTTGGTCTTTTAGAGACTAAATACACCAAATTAATTGACTATAAATATGATAAAGAGATATGGGAAAAATCCATATCATTTATGAAGGAGATTTAAAGTTAAATCTTGTTAAGTTGAAAACTCACAAAAGACAATTTGAAAGTCTTAAGATGAAGGGAGAAGATTATGTGGCATCCTGTCTATAGAGAGTTTTTGAGATTATGAAAATATTCAAAGGTCTTGGAGAGAAACTTGAAGAAGCTACTATATTTAAAAAGGTATTAAGGTCCCTATCCCTTAAGTTTGATCCTAAAGTATATACTATAGAATAAATTCATGATCTTACTTAGCTGAATTTGGATGAATTACATGGCATCCTTACTGCCTATGAGATGAAGATGAATGGTGATATAACACAAAAGAAGGAAGTTGCTTTCAAGATTTAAATGAAGCCAAATAGAAAATTCCAAGGTTATAAAAAAAAGAGGATGAATTTTTTTATATATATGAAGATGAAATAATTGCTTTGATTTCAATGAAATTGAGAACATGTTCAGGCAAGTATAAAGGTAAACTACCCTTCAAATGTTTTAGTTGTGGTGAGATAGGACATTGTACTAATAAGTGACCTCATAATTATAAGAAAGATGATGAATAAAATGATAAAGATCATTATTATGGAAAGATATCATTCAATTGAAATAAAATAAAAAAGGAATTTTGAAGGTTTGACAATAAGAATAAGTACTTCAAGGACAAGAAGAGTCTCTACACTAAAGAATATTAAAACTCATCAGATGAGAGTGAGGATAGTGACTCAAAGTATGATCATGAAGATGATGGTCCTATTAAAAATAATCCCTATTCATTATTGAAGAAGGTAGTTTCTCACATCAAAAAGAATCTACTTAGAGAGATTCAAATGATGATGAAGATGAGGTGGAATATGAGACTATTTTGACAAATTCTCTTGAAGAACTAAAGATTGAGAAGAAGATTAACAATAAGATAAAGTCTCAACTTAAAGACTATGAGGATCAATTCAGTGTATTTGAGGAAAGAATGAATGAAGATGCCAAGGAGTATGAAGATATAGTCAAACATCTCAGTTGTAAATTAGAAATCCTATCTACAAGCTTGAAATATAAAGAAGATGAATGTTCAAGGTATGATTCTAAGATTATATCTTTGAAACATGAGTTAGAGATGTTTGAAATCAAGGTGAAATCATTTTTCAAGTTTGATAAATGTTCTAATGATCTAGATGATATCATAAAGATTCAAAATTTATCTAGTAAAAGATATGGATTTGGTTTTGATGAAGATCCCAAAGTTGCTTCTCAAGTTTACATGAATGTCTATGAGAGAAGGTTGGACCAACCTTTGAAGATAAAACATTAGACAAGGAATGAAGGTGTTTGTAAAATGAAGACAAATTAGATTAGACATCTAAATGCCTTAGGTATGCAAGTTTCAATGGTTACTATTAAAAATGTAATAAATTAGGTCATAGGGATAGAAAATGCAAAAAACCTATTATAAATTAATTTTCATGGAACTATGATGGGGCTAATCAGTTAAAAGGATTAATAAAGGTTGAGTGATTTATTTTTCATGACGTAAGACACTTTGAAAAGCATTATCTAAATAAGTTAAGATAAGCTAAGTTTCCATCAAGGAGTATAGTATGCTACAACTGTGAATAGATAGGTCACATTGGTAGATTCTACAAGTAAAGGTATACAAATTAGAATAAGTTCAATCAGGCTCCTAGAGTGAAAGGAAGAAGGAAAATCAACTCATAAAAACCAAAAGTGGTAAGTATAAGTCATGATGAGATTACATGTCCAAGTAGTCTATTTGTTATGGTGGGGAATGATATAGGAGGTGAAGAGTGCCAAGGGACCTCGTTGTCTACTCATGTTGTGAATGAAGAGACCAAGGTAATAATTTAGGCTAGTTCTAAGTTAAGTATGAATCAAAGTGAACATACTTCCATTTCTAATCATGTATCATATAAATAACATCAACTATTAGTTCATAGTGATGAGGTTCTTAATTGCATGGTAGATTATTTAGATGAAAAGGTATGTCATAAATCTATGTTATCTTCATGTATTACCAATCCAATATTAAGAAAAGAAGAGTGATTTAGAAAAGGAACAAGTTGTCATAATTTATTTTGAGAAGAAAAGTAACAAAAGAATGAAATCTTATAGCCATAAGAGGATTCCAATTGTTATTAAGGAGATGTGGGCCACTCCTAACTTCACTTTGTTTTATATGATTGTGGTGTCAATAATGTCTCTGTCTATGCTTATTAAGAGATTCCTTTTAATTTAGAAGTAGGTGTCGTTATGGTGTTCTTAAAATTGTCCTAGAAGGCTATATTGGAGTGTTTCTAGTTGGAGAAAGTATGTCCAAGTGAAATAGATGTTCTGGTAATGTCAGCGTGATGTCATATTTGTATATGGTCAATTTGCAAGGTTAGATTGAAGGTTTTCAAGTGGAAAAAGAGGATTTCTGATTTTTCAAGATGATATTTTTTTCATAGAAAGGTCTATTGATATTATTATATCATGATCTAGGTTCTTTTTGTGGTTTGAAGGTTTGTTGAAGTCAACTTGAATATTTTTGTTTTCTCTTAGGTTTCCTAGTTTATGCTTAAGAGTGTGCTAGTCTTAAAATGGGTTATAGGTTGTATGGGTTCCCAAAGATGTGGAAACTAAAAACTTGGTATAGAAGCATGAAATGGTTGTCTCTAGGTGTAAAATAAATTTTAGAGGTGGAAGTTGATTAGAAGGAAGTTTGTTGACTCTATTTGTTTTTAGATTCCAGGGTTTTGGGTTTTGATAGAAAAGTGATTTACCTTATGATTTTAGGTCTAAGGATTCATAATCAGCTTATTGGGACAAATGGGTTGTCAAATCATGTTTCACATAGATTTTAAGGTTTGTGGTTTTCAAATTATTCTTATTTTTATCAAAATAGAGGCTTAATTGGTAAATTGGTTTGTGAAGGAAGTTTATTATATAAGATGATCTAGATGTTTAAAATTTGTGTTATTAAATGGGCATATGAGAGTGATCAAGATATGAATATTCAGGTTCTAAAGATGTTTTTACTAAAAGTTATGTGATCTACAAGTTCCAAGTAGCGCTGCAAGGAGTCTAGATAGGCTTAAAAAGGATAAGAGTGTTTTTTATCAGTTTCTCCAAAATATCAAGGTATGATTATTTTAAGGTGATTTCTTAGGTTGGTTGAGAGCATAAGTCCTATTTTGTGTGTGATATGAAATTTTTTTGGTGGTCTGTGAGGTGGTTTGAGATAGAAGGCTAGTAAGTCTGTATGGTGGTTCCTCATGATGTATGCAGATCTAAAGATGCTCAAAAGGTGAAATGGATTATAAATATTAGGGGGAGTCCCTCTAAAATGTTTTTTGGTGAGTTACATTATATTTTAGTTTTTTTTGTGTTCTTTCTTCGTTAGTTGTAGTGTTTGGTTGAAGAAGAGTGTTAGCATGGATCAAGAGAAAGTTGTCAAGGCAAGAAGGGGTTAGCTTAAGGAAAGAGGGATTTTGTATCATCTTTATTGTATGGTCCTTTCATATTAGTGGTATTTTTAGATCCTAAATATTATTTTATATCCACTCTGTCATTATGTCAAAGGGGGAGTAAGTTCCTATTGTGAGAGTGCTTAAACAGAAAGAAGGTTAGATGAATGATGCTTGTTGACATCAATGACAAAAGGGGAGATTGTTGGAGATATTTCAGTGATGTCATGGTGTTTTAATTTAGGTGTCTTAGTGAGTGGATGAAGTCCTTAGATATCCTACGTAATAATGACAAAGTGTGTAATGTGTTTGTCCTAGTGTGCTTAATGTTAGCTTGGTTGATCCTTAGTTTTGACATGGTTAGAGATGTTTAGGGATGAGTCTAAAGTATTAAACATGTGAAAGTGGTCCTATAAGTGGTTAAGAATGATTGTAGATATTTTTTTCATTAGTGGAATTAATATGGTATTCCATAGTTTTTATCTAGATAGTTTTGGTTTAGTGGAATAAAATCTGAGTAAGTAATTTGTTGACAACACCATTACCACATGTTGATGAGTCAAGGGGAGTTGGTCATATGGTTGTGATAAAATTAGTCCATAGTTAATACGTGTTAAATATAAATTAATTTTATTAATATTATTCAAATATATGTGGGCAAAAATTTGGGTTCCATGGCAGTTTGACATTGTTTTCCCATACTTAGTAAAATTTGCATGAGATAAGAAAGAGCCATGTAAGTAGTTTGGTGATGGCATATCTTGCACATTTGGATGTTTAATAACTATATGATCATATGGGTTTCTTTATTTTTGATATTATTTTATTTTCACTAAATTTTAGGTCATTCAATAAAGTATGTCAAAAGATATGCATGTGCAAATTTGGCCTTCCAGGGAATTCTTGACATTGATTGGCTTTGTGGTAGAAAAATCTGAATAAGCATTTTAATGTCATTATATCTCACATGTGTGAGGGTTATAGGATAATTTTAACATATGGTTGGATTTTAATAAATGAATATATCATATGGTCCAAATTTCATATCATGCATCTATGCGCAACAAAATTTATTGAGGTCTAAAGTTGGATTCTCAAACAGATTGCAATGGTCCCTATACTTAGTCAAATTTTCAAGAGTTAAAGTTTAGGACCAAATGGAGATCCAATGGTTCATGTGAGATCATATTTATTTATATAATAGCACATGTAAAGTCAAATGGGTCAAAGTGAGAGCTATTTAACATTGAACAAAGGTAAAGGATCTAATGGTGAGTGGGTATATGTACAAATTGATCAAATGGTGAGAAATATAAGATAAAGACCAAGCTGATCCATAGAAATAAATGGTGGGAATTGATTAAATATTTAAATATTTCATGAGATGAGGTCAATTTTATAAATTTTAATTGTGACTATTTGAATTCAAATATTTGAATTTATCAAAGGAAAAACCAGTGGTTTGTATTTTAGTCATATATTTTGATCTATGCAAAATTTTCTAATCATGTAAAAATAAAAGTGGTAGAGGAATACAAGGAAAATATATAAATATGTATTTTAAGATATGTGTGTGTGTGTGTGTGTGTGTAAAAATAAATATATTGACTTCCAAATTTGACTATGTGTTCGTGCATGTTCTGCAAATAACCCAAGAAGGGTATTTGAGCTTGTTCTAATGTTGTTTTGATATATTTTGATGAATTATCTACATGAGAGTGTTATAAAATCCATAATTATTCTCCATTTGAATTATGTAGGTATAAAAAATCATATGAGATACTAACAAAGGTTTGTAAGTTGACTATGTATACATTCATGGTGACTATGTGCACAAAATATTATTTTAAGTGATTTGTGCTTAAGTAAAAGGGTAAAGTGATCAATATGAACACTTAAGGAAGACATATAGATCATGTGGAATGGGTTAATGAGTTTTAAAAATGTTCATATGTTCATATTTTTCTTTGATAAATGTCAAATATTTGAATAGGTCTCCATAGGACCAAAAAGTGACTTAGGTCTATTTAAAAATGGATCGTGCTTAAGTATGACCCATATGAGATGACTTAAGGGTGAAGGCATATGTTGTGGCCGATAGGAAATTTTATGATCTTGTTAATTTATGATTTCTCTATATATAGTGAAACTAAATGTGTTGGTTTATAGACTTGATGGTGAAGACTTGTGAGATAAGTGCAAGGTGTTTATGAGAGTTGTGGAGTGAAGGAGATGTTGAGTGCCTAGTTGATGAGTTAATGAGTATAGAAAATTGAGGATTGTGTGTATGAATTGTAGGTCATATTTATAATATCCAAATAGCTCTCTTATAGTTTTATGATATGTGAAGAGGTTTGAGTGTGCATATGAGGACAATTTTAGTGAATAAGGATAGAGATTATGGCATGCCTATGTGAGAGGCTTGTATGAGATAGAGAGAAATTTTGTTCAAGGGTTAAAAAATAGAGATCCATCATCAAGTTTTTAAGACATGAGTTTTAACATGGATGTGTTCAAAAGAGGGTCTAAATTAATTTATCTTTCTTAAGGATAGTTTTTCCTTGTGAAACATGTGTTTCACTGAACACCTTTGGTTAGGAGGATATGATCAAGGCTTGTTGGTCTAAAGGATTTTAGCAGTATCTTGTTTGTAATATAGTTTAGGATAGTAGTCCATGTCTTGTAGACTTGAGATTGGTTTTTATTCCCCATGAGGGTTTCCCAATATAACTTTGTGTTGTGTTTTATCTTGTGTATACATTGAATGAATGAGCTCTCTTGTTAATGTTGCTTGATCAAATTGTTATATGTTGATTGTTTAATAGTTTTAAAGAACTATAATTAAAATTGATATATCTGGGATCACTAATTCACCCCCACCACCCTCTTAATTATTTTATATCTAACAATAATAATATCATATATATATATGATACCGCTATCATGTTTCTCCCAAAATTACATGAAAATAATATTCAAGATTAAAACATTTTTTATTTCAACTTTCAAAACATTTGAATTTTCCCTACATTAATTTATCACAAAAATAGAAATTTTAACATAATGCAATAAGATGCTTAAAATAAAAGTGTTGATAAATAAAATAAAATATCAGAAATGGTATGGCTTCATTTTGTTATACATTATAAATTTTCTATATTTAATTACAAACAAAAATTTGTATACCAAACTAGCATTTTCAATCTGCCCATTTTCATTGAAATTCACAAAAATGACAAACTATGGACTTCAACTTATATTAATAATATATATAATGAAATTAAAACATATATGGGATGTTTTATAGTATTAAAATCATCAATAAACAACTAAAACAACACTAGACTCACCATACTATAATCTACTCAAATTACACACTCTAAAACATGCAAACATACACACGAACTAAATATGGGAAAGTGAAAATATATGAAGCTCCAATAAAATATTTGTATGATATTAACCTCATGAAATAAAATGGGTTTTGTCCTCTGATATATAATAACCCAAGGGGTTTCATCTTTGAATCCTATTATCGAAGCACACGT
This sequence comes from Torreya grandis, assembly GCA_037957365.1. Taxonomy (NCBI): domain Eukaryota; kingdom Viridiplantae; phylum Streptophyta; class Pinopsida; order Cupressales; family Taxaceae; genus Torreya; species Torreya grandis. The sequence goes on along the minus strand of JARHVA010005046.1, from coordinate 1,284,666 downwards.
GTAATAATTTATATAAATTAGCTGTAATGGCAAAAGATAACATAGAATGAAATATTGACATATAAATACATATGAGGCCCAAAAGTTGGTGCCTAAATCCCAATATCCTAAATTTTATAAGATGACATGAGTTAAAAAATTCAACTAATTATATATTTATCTTCTTGCCCATAACACAATTAGATCTTGATTTTTCCCTTCCTTTGTTTCCATTTCCCAAACTTTCCCAAATTTGATGCACTTATATTGAGGATAAAAAATCAAGAACAAATTATCAATTTGCCTTGGAACTCATAATTTTCATGTATTAGAAATCCATGCCCCACTTGGTAAGTTTTACTTAGGACTCAACATGATCTTCACTTCCACACCTACCATAAATTTTCTATATTTTAACTTATACATCGAGATTCTCACCACTAAATGTTCTTCCATCAAGGATTTCCACACCCCTCTTTGGTTATTTACTCAAATTTAAAAATATTTTATTAAGTATTGGCCCCCTTTTATCCAAAATATGACTAATGAATCTCTTGGGATCACATAATAATAAAAAATTATTTTCCTTTTCCCATTTCTAATCACAAATAAATATTAAAATGGACATATTCCTTGAAAAATCAAATTAATTAAAAATGAGACATGACAATTCACATACTATGTGAGGTGTATTCATTACTTTACTCTCTCTTTACTCATTTATTTCATTTCAACATATTATTTTTCATTTGGTCATATCTTAAGTAAGGATTCATTTTGCATGTTTCATTATAGGACATTTCTTTGGATCATGTTCCACATACATAGGCCTAGATTCACATACTCAAACATACCTACACAAGATTCTCTTCCAAGGTAAGTCTAGGTATGCTTCATTTTAATTTATAATATTCATTTTTATTTTATTCATTAATATCATAAATGGGGGGTGTGTAATCACCTAAAAGTGGTAATTGGATGCTAAGTGTCACTTGAGTTAACATATCCCTAAGCTAGCCATAGATTTATCCTTGAGAATTAAACATACTTTTCCAATCATTTAGTAGACCATAGTGACCTACATCTAGTAAAAACACTATCCCAAAATTTTCATCTTAGGCCCCAATCCATATTACATGGCAGTATGCAAAGAGGACACTAACATCACATTTAGGACACTATAACCACATGGTGTTAGTGTCTTCAACTGGGTACTACTATCTCTAGCCCTAGATCTTACCAACATATATTTTTTCAATTATGTGCCTCTTCTATGGTCATACTAATCTCATATAATTATCCACACAAGCAAAAAACCCTATAAATAAAATTCCAATCCACCTCTATTTACTAGATGAAAACTAGATGCAAAATCTTTTGAAACCGAAGACAAATTTGACAAAAATCAAGGTATTTGATATGTATTATGATCTACTTAATCACAATACCATATAAAATATCCATAATCATAGTTTTAAATAATTTAAAATATCAATCACATTTAAGTCATCAATGCCACTCTCATTCTAGCATTCACTTGAACATACATAAAAAACTAGGTGGGAGAACTACATCGTGCTTGATCCCAATTTAGAGTATTGGTAAGTAGGAAACTCTCTATACAATGGGATGTTGAGGATGTGTATTCCATCCTAATAACACACAAAATAATTTTTCATTCCATATTTATAAGGAGGTTTAGGGTTTTCACCTTGAATAAAGTTCTCTAGGCACAACGCAGAGTTATAGGTTTTGTGCATGTAAGAACAAGACATATAGATGTAGGTTCAGGTGGTCACAAAAAATAGGAAAAATATAAAAAAGGGTAAATTAACACCACATTGAGTATAATACACACATATGGTGCTATTATCCATAGTAGGTGCTACTATCCAATGAGAAATTGAACACTAGAATGTTGTTGATGACATAAACTACTACCCAGATCTCAACTTTTAGAACCTAGATCACTCATGATATTTAATTTTTATCTAAGTCTTTATTTATTCCTATTTATTTCTATTATTATAAATTCAAAGGTAATTGATTCTATTTCAATCCCCATTGGTAAATCAAATTGTCACATTGCCGAAGCTTTTGCTGCCCTTCAAACCATCAAAATAGTTGTGGATTCGGGATATTCCAAATTATGGCTAGAAGGGGACTCATTGAATATCATAAATATTCTTAACAATAAAAATACTGTCTTGGACTATAGAGGCTATGGTGATGGAGATGAAAACCTTAATAAATAAATTTGATAAAGTGACAATAACCCATACCTATCGTGAAGCCAATGGAGTTGCAGATTGGTTAGCAAATTGTGCAGTCCAGACAGGACACAAAGTGAGGTGGCAGGAAACATTAGAAAACAATGTGGAACTGAGGGCACTCATTCATCATGATGCAACTCATGTGAAGGAGGGAAATATTAGATTGTAATAGAAATATAATGAATTGGAGGAGTGGTTTCGTGGGGAAAGGTCTACAATCATTAAAGAGGAAGGCTCTTGAGAGAGAGAAGCAGATCCTGAACGTGCCAAAAAAAAGCCAACATTCAAATCAAATTGGTAGTAGGTGGGATCATTGTAAAGCTCACAGCGACTAGGTTTCAAAGGAAATGAGTATGGCCCATGAAAGGAAGGGAGAACCAAGGAAGTAAGAACCCAAAAAATGTGATGAATGGAAAGAGAAACAAGATGTCTGGAGAATTTTGCAGAAAGGAAAGGTCGTGAACTATATAGAAAGGCTCCATGGGTCAAAACCACATATCACAATAGTTTTTTTCAAAAATTGGATTGATGACAGGGTCACTTTGCATGGTATCACAGTGAAACTAACAGAGGATTTTATAGCAGAGGTTACAGGGCTACCTACAGATGGACTTAAATTCTCCAAGCAGACAAGCATTTCGAACGAGGCCTTTTGGAAATTCCCCAAGATGGAAGTGGAAGAGCAGAAGCTGGTCAAGAATGGGGATTTCTATGAATTGGAACAAATTAAGGGGATATGGAGGGATGTCTTATGCTATATAAGGGAGTATTTCATCCTAGATGGAAGAAGCAAGAGAGTGCACAAATTCCACTTTGTTTTCCTTAATCACTTCAGACACAAGGTAAGATTGTCTTTTCCCTTTTATCTATGCTTCTCATTGGTCTAAAGCTTATTTGCTCACAGGAAGAAGGAAATGCGTCCTATCCTACATGAAGGCCTAATTCTGTTAATCGAAGGCTATTGCAAGAATAAGGCTATGGTTAAGAACCCTAACTATGGGGAAAATAAGGAGTCTGGGAACAAAAAGAGTGAATTTGTAAAAGGGAAAGATAAAATCAATTTCCCTAGCACCAAGAACCAGAATGTAGATGAAGATACAGAGCAGGAGAGAATTGATAAACCTAGGGAGGAAAATTTGGAGGAAGAGGAAGGAACTGAAATCTGAAATACAAATTCAAATGAGGAAGAAGAAGTTCAAGAGAAGAACGAGAAAGAAGGAGTCAACATAGAGGAGGAATCTAAAAATAGTAAAGAAGCTGAGGAAAATTAGAAAATGTCAGAGGAAGATATTGTCCAGGATGGGCCTATTGAGGACCCTGTTTCAAGAAATGAAAGGGAAAATATAGTTCAGGATGACAATCAAGAAATGGACATGGAAATTCAAACTGGAACAAAAGAACAGTATCAAAGGGGCCGAGAGGATTGCTTTGAAGAAGGCGGGAAAAGTCCCAATAAGAATACTGAGGATTGGAGTGAGAAAAGGTAGAACAATAGAATGCACACACCTACGAGCTGGGTTAATTGCAAAGCAGAGGCTTCTCTCCAACTTTATTCTTGGATGTTTAAGGAGATTATGGATCTCAAAAGGAATGTGGAAATTATGGAAGACAACCAGAAAGTTGTATGGAACAAAATTAACAATATGCAAAAATAGATAAGGGACATCCCTGTCAAGCTCAAAGATTACGAGAATAACCTTAGGGAACTCATCAAGGAGAACAGAACAAAAATGGAGGAAGTAACATCCAACATATGTGCTGCAGCTATTAATATTGGAAAAAGAGCTAATGAGGAGATCAAATCATTAGAGGGGCCTAGCAAAAGGACGAGACAAAGCTCAAGAAAGAAGGCTATACAAGAGGGAGCCAAGTTGGTGGCTACTGCCTCTTAGGATACTATTGTGAAAGGTAAAGAAACAGTGAAAATGATTTTAGAACTAGAAGAATAGTCTGGTTCTTCTTGTTGGTTATGTTATCTGGTCTTGTTCACTGGTTTTTTGTAATCTTCTATCTATGGTGTAGCCAGATCTATGTTAAATCTGGGTATTGACCTGTGGTCTTTTTGGTGGTTTCAGGTCCATATAAAACCTATTCTTGCTACTTCTCTGTAGTAGTTTTTAGGTTTTGCCTGTGGTCATTGATGCTTTATCTTTCTTTCCTTGTATTTGGGTTTTGGGGTCCCTTCAAAACCTATTTTTACCTTAATCTAAATCAAATCAATACTTAATTATTTCATATTTATTTGATTGATTTTACCATCTCATCCCTTTAATCTAAATAGAGGATTTTCATTATGAAACCTTAAAAGGTTAAATCAGGATGACATAATATAAATAAATACCATTTTTTTTAATTTTTTATAAATTTTAGTTAAAATTTAAATTTAATTTCATAATTATGATAAAAATATGACTACATAATATTGTTTAACATTTTTAGATATAATGACTATTGTGGAGGAGTGTAGAAGAGAGATAGATACCATAATTTTTATCCAAAATTAAATGTGAATAAAGAATGTTTGGTTATCCTTAGATTCATATGCATCATTTTTATGTGTCAAGTTACTCTAATCATGAATCTAGTAATGATGTTTCTAGGGCATTAAGAGAGCATTACAAACACATTTAGGTGGGAGGTAGATGGGAATAGTGGAGGTACACATCACCTTAGATGATGCATATAATATATTAAGGATACTTATATAAGACAATCCCATGATCTACGACACACTCCTTCCAATTTTGAAACAAGAGTAGACCCAATGGGTCATAAATTTTAATTTGTATGATCAACATGAGCTAATCATAAGACTATAAAAATTTATATTAGGAATTTTGGATATTCAAAATGATTTCATTAGATTAGTGACTCTGCAAGTGTTATATCACAAGTTGGTTTTCACATGTTTAATTATACATTATATCCTCATGTTTTTCTATGTTGGTGTAGGGAATGATGTATGGTATTGAATCTATCATATAGGTACAACTTGTATATGAATTTTACATCATGCTTAACTATATAAAATTGAGTATGGATCTAATCACACTATTTCTTTATTATATATATATATATATATATATATATATATATATATATATATATATGATATATTTCATATTTACTAACTAGGAGTACTACTATAATAGGACAAGGTCTACTTACCTTATATGAAGAGGTGGGATTAGGACCATAGGGTTTGAAATATCCATATACAATTGAAAGTATAGACCATGAAGTAGGATGATATCATATAGATGCTACACCAATAAATAATGGATTCATTACATAAATGGAATTTCACAATACAATTACATCAAAAGTGCATATAGGAGAGGGAAGATATGGAATAACAACTAAGGTTTTAGTGTTAAGACGTTATTGTTCTCCATATGGGAGGAGATAATGAAATAAAAATTTCATATAAGAGAGGGAAAATGAGTAGACCAAAGATCCAAATGCACTTATGATATAGACCTGAAATATGGGTCACATAAGGACATAGGAGGTAGTCAAGGCATCAACTATTTTTGGTATACTAGGAGATATGGGACATATATAAAAAGAGTTAGATTTGATATGATGGGATTGTTACTAGAGGTAGTATAAATGTGAAAACCATTATAGATATACTCCCATATAAACACATAAAATACATTAAGTATTTAATATCACATTATTTTCTAGTCTATTAGATATGCATGATATGGATTAGTGATAGATCTATTTCATATATTTTATATATGTGGAGACTTGGATTTGATTTGGTTTAATTTTTTAGATGTTTTGTCTAATATAACATAGTTGGGATCCATTATTTAGGCTTCACACCATGAGATACTATATGACATATTGTTTGAGCATGATAGTACAGTCATGGTGGATCCCCTGATACCTTATAACAATGATCATGCTAGTTGATTTAAGATATTAGGAGTGAATGTGTAAGAGCTACAATGATGAGTGTCGTTTTGTTTTTATATTTCATCTATATTCCAAATATAAGGAATGATTCTAGTATTGAATCAGGTGTTGATAACATAGGTATACTTATACACATAGAGATATATGAAGGATTATTTCATAGATATTGGATAACATAAAAGAGATCCAATAAAAAAGATCCATGAGCTAGAGACAAGAGTAGAAAAATTATATGGATAAGCTACAAGATTTAAGTCTTAGATACATACATTAGAGATATTTATTAGATTTTTTATATTTGCATCTTCTTTACAATGTGTGACACCTTGGTCAACAAAGGATGAATGTGACATATAGCTATAGATTCATATGATATATATTGATGTAGAAAATGTTTTACATGTGTATCTGTATATCATTAGTTATTATTCCTTTTTTTATAAATTCATTTCATAAATTTTAACATTATCACATTTTATTGCTACAATATCATGACATGAGGCTATTATAATGTTATGCATGTTTTATTTTATTTTTTATAAATGTTAGGAAATGCAGAGTCAAAAAGAACAAACAAACAAGTGTAAAGTTAATATCTAGAGTATGTAGATAGAAAAATAACCCAAAAAAATATGTAATAATATAATATAAAACATATAAAATGTAAGCAAGATAACAAAAATATTAAATCAAAACATAAGATATGTAACACATTGTAATTAAATTAAAATCAAATCAAAACGTAAGATAAAATAAAACATAAGTTTTAAATAATAATTGTAAAAAAAATCCAATGAATGAAAATAAAAATATAATAAAACAAGGATAAAATAATGACTTCAATATCATCCAATGTAATAAAATTGTAAAAATAAATCATACAAAGGGGATTATAAAATGACTATAAAAAAACTATCATAAGACAAGAGATAACTGAAATGACAAAATGACATGAAAATAAAATGGAAATAAAAACTCTAATGAGATAAAGCTTGAAATTAATGGCTATGATTTAATAACCTACATAAAAAAATGATCATCTAGAGAAATAACTATGATTATGGAGATGGTGAATATTTTAAAATGAAGAACATTTTATTGGAAGGCATGGTTTTATTCCCCAAGGCCTTAAAATGGAACTCACAAATTAAAAAAAAGAAACATCATAATCAATGGTATAAGTCAAACATAAATCAAATAGATTAAAAATTGGATTATAAATAATATGGAACTGATCATCTAACTAAATTATACATCAAGTGCATATTTGGAATGAAAAAATGGAGATATAAAGAATAAAGGATCCACAAGGGGTGAAATATAAATTCTTAGTATGAAAAAGACACTCTAATCAAGTAGGAAAGGCTAAGGTAGTTTTTTTCAACAAGAACCAAAATCACCCCATCTTTTAATCATAATATTTGGAAAACAATTGAAGTATAAATATCATCACCTAGTAGTTTATATAGCCAATTTTGGTACAATCCTATTCTTTATGTTGTTTATCATAACTTTTTATGCATAAACTATTGAATGCGAATGAGGTATATATTGAATCATTATAATTGAGTATTTTTATCTAATCTTGTATATGAGTTTGTCTATTGGTCATTTATCTTTCCATTATCTCATGGGGATCACCAATTCTCATCATTTATTCTTATCCACAAGTCTAAAACAACTACACAAGACCAAATTACCTCCCTATAATTTTAGCACAAACTTGTCCCAGAGTAAATTTTAAAAATTATTTCAATGGGCCTTTCATTTCATTATTATTTTTGTCTATTGGGTTTTATCTTGACTCAAATTTTATGATTCAATACGCACCAAATTAAGAATAAAAATGACCTTAAATACAAGTCTTCCTTAAGGAATTAAGGATGATTATCCTTACTTTCAAAATATATCAAATATTTTCATGTTATATATATAGGTATTTTAATTTTATATTCAAGGTTTAATTATCATATACATACTTGTGCCAAGGGTAAAATAGGAGAAATAAAATCTATAATTTCATTTACCATTCCACACACACACATAAGTGGGATAACTAAATTTGAGTTGGATCAATCTATGAAGTATTTAAAATGTAGTAAAATAATTAGTAATTCAAAGAGGATTTACCAATGCCAATTAAAATCAATCCCTTTCACTTATTTCCCCCCATTCGATTCCAATTTTGTTTGTGTGAAATAATGTAGGACTTTGTCATTATATGTACTTTTCAAGATATTTCAAGTATAAAAATAGGTCAATGTCCCTAATAATACATGTGAATGATGTGATTTAATTGTTTTAGCATCATAATCAGTATGTATGAGTCCATGAAAAAAAAATCAAGTGTATTTCATTAATGTCCACTTAAAGTGGCCATGTCTAGCAATATATTATACTTCTATCTTGGATATATCATTTTCATACTTTTGATTTCTCTATATTTTTGTCTATCACCTATTAAAGTTAGTTGGGACAAGTTCAAAGTCAATAGACTCAAATACACAACATTTAAGTCCACTTTTAATAGACATATCCATATTATATTTATCTTTCCATGTCTGATCCTAAACCTATGCAATCACCTTTTAATTTATTTTTAATTATTATAATGTCATAAAAATAAAAAAATATCAATCTACAACCTAAGTATATTTATTCTTGTTGTTTGTTATAAATATGAGTTTTCCATATTGAGCATCTTTTTAAAATCACAAATTTTGATCATTGTATATATTTGGTATTACAATATTCTCTAGTTTTACACCAATTATAATACATAGTTTTATAAATAATAGGGTAAAACATATTGGTGAACCCAAAAAATTGTTTTGTATCCTTTTATATATAATTTAATTTTTCAATTTTCATTTTCATTTTTTTTCCTAGAAACTTTGTTCTGATAGTTTTAAAAATTATAGGAGCTATCATTCTGGGCAAAGAGATATCTATTTTTACATGATTTGTGTTGTAAGGGGTACTTCCTCATGGATTTTATAAAAATATTCATGGATTATATTTTGCACATACCTCATGGTATTTTATAAATTCTTATGTTTCAATTTTAACCACAATAAGCCTTCTATTGTTTGTTCTTGTAGTGCATTGATAATTAGTTATCCCCATGAAGTTACTCTCAATGTACCTTATATATGGGATAGTGTGGCTACGTGAATTATGAAATCATCCATAGTTAGAGTTTTCATAGTTAGAGTTTTCATAGTTATGTCCACTATTTAAGATTATGATTCATATATCTCAAAGCCTAAAAGGTAGACATTTGTTATATTGTGGCATGATTGATTATTTATTATAAATAATTATAGTAATTTTCATATTTTATATATGGCTTCTAAATATGAAAATATAAATGGTGTTCATCCTTTATATTTATCTTTGTTGTCAATGCTACACCTTATGTTTATGATAATGAATGGAATAATGATCATACTAATACAAATTTTTATGCTTATCACATTAATATAGAACATGATAGATATTAATATGATTTAGATAATCAAGATGAATGGTAAAATAGTCAAAAATATATTTAATAGAAAAATGATCTTGCTAATATAGAAATTTCAAAACCAATTCCTCTATTGTATTCCTCTTTTCATAAAATATAATGAAAATATCCTACTAATAGTGTATATATTATCTCTATTAATCTCACAAAGGTCAACATATGAAGAAATACTATCTAGGACATCCTATCTACCATTTGGATTTGTTACCATAATACATCACATTAATAAATACAAGTTACAAAATCATATCCCTTTCATATAAATAACAAAGTATATAAGTGAATATGTTAGTACCTCTCCATATTTAGATAAGATAGATGATGTATACGCACATGACATATTTGATGATATGAAATTTCATGATAATATCCATCTTCCTTTGGTATTAATTAATAATGATATATCTCCATCTCTTGAACTATTATAAAATGTAAATGAAGGTGAAATAAAAACACAAAGTGGAATTATGGGTTTAGATTCAAAAATAACAATAATTAAATAATTATCAATAATTCTTAAGATAGTCATCATCTACCCATTCAATGTGAATTTCATAATAACACCAATTATTAGGATTATACATTCCTTTTGAATTCACTCAAACAAAATAAATAATTATGTCATGTTTATACTTATTTATAAATTGTATTTGATAATTTATAAGTAATGATCCTTAAATTTGAATAAATGTATTAATAGAATGAAATACTAAACCATAAATTGATTTTTTTCATGATCCTCTCATACCAATGTTTAAAATAGATGGTGAATTACAACACATAAGTGATCCTTTCAAAACAACAACCAGTCCTAATATTCATATTACCTCCATTATTCATGATATTAGGGACCTCCAAAATAAAGTTATTGATCTCATGTTACAAAATAGATCACATTATGTAAATATTAATTATAATTTTATCTTATGACAACCCCTTCCACTAGTTGTAAATGAGCATCCATATCCAAAAGATTTTATTTTTCCTACACTACTATTATTACTCAAACTTGTACCCCTTGAGGAGATGACAAGTATCTCCTCATTAAAGTGGCACAATGGAACCACATCAGAGCTATGAGTGACCTAAATTTGAGGTGGATCTCTAGATTTGGAGCCATTTCCTCTTGATGTACCACTTTGATCAAACTACTACTAACTCTTAGGGGGATGAAAAGGGATAATAATAAATGAAAGTAAATATAATCTAGGGGAGGTGATATACAAAATAATTTTTCTACTCACATAATTTAACATGCACTTGGAACCAAGAATAAGTTTACACATACACTTCATCCAATTATAATCTTCTCTCTCACATCAATGTTTCAAGCATGGGATCTTGAAGAGAGCCTAGGATAGGAGGGCTTAGAAAATAGGACTTATATAAAAAAATATTGAATAGAATACTCACTATACTTACAATTAACATTATACACTTCTTTTTGACCTACAAAAGATAGATCTCAAAACCACTCAAAGCACTAGGAAGAGTAACATGTGAAGGCAAGCAAAAGTACACTTACACAAGACCAAAAACAATTTATATGCAATTAGTGAAATATTTAATGAGGTAAAAACAAATATATTTATTATCTCAAGGAAAAAAGAATTAGGTATTCACCATACCTAGGTGGAGAGATCTATAGAACAACCAAAAAGGTTAGAATTTCTAGTAATTGTGAGAGGACAAAGAGAAAGGGAAGCTCAAGAGTCACTAATACACTTTTCAAACAAGGAGAAAGTGTTAAATTTTCATGTAATATAGTATGATATAGGTTATGAAAGATAATAAAGGACAAACATATCTCAAACTTATTTAATTTCTTCACATGTGGCATATATTCCCTTGTGCTTGCATAAGAAACTACCCTCATCATTTGCCTTTAAAAAACTACCTCATCACTACATAAGGTCAAGTTTGATGATGGATCTGAGTGAAATTTGTTATAATAAATCCCTCACATCCATTCGATCAATTTTAAATCATCCATCTTCTTTTGGCCATGCACAATCATCCTTGATAGTTCTAAATGACTCATTCTCATGCACCTCTCACACGTGGCACCTAAAACCTTTCCAGTTCTATAATATTATCTATGCACAAGGAGGGATGATATTTTTAAATAGTTTCCAATTCATCATGTTCTTTAAACAATCCTTAAAAGGCTTCCTAATTAGAGTTTCACCATTTTTTCTAAGTGTTCACTACCCATTCACTATCATTATCTGAGATGAGGAAGATGGTAGGAAAACATATGAGATTATATAACTCATAAAATTTCAATGTATACTTATAAAAAGTCTCAAAATATCTCCCAAAAGTGATTGCACCTTTTAAAACCTTTTCACACTTGAAAAACACATAAATTAGTTAAAAATAACCCTATTTTACACCATCCATACAGGTGGGGTACAAATTAATTACATGAGGAAGATTCCTAAATATTCATCTATCACATTCACTTGGTATTATGGCATTTATACACCTTCTAGATGATTTGAATTCTGTCTCTTCCCAATCAAGTATGTAGTGAGGGTTTTTGAGGGTTTTATGTAGTTTTAGGTCTTCACATTTGTTCATAATGAAAAAAAGTTAGAACTATATCTAAATGTAACTTATGGATTATTTAGGACCATATTCATCATCCCCAAACACCTTAATATCCCATTCAAATATTCATGAAAGTTCTAAGCATTTTAGAATGACCACTTAAGCTCCTTTAGTATTATGCATAGGCCTATGTGCATTTCAAGCCAAGAAATGGATTATTGATGAGTTTTTATACCAAAAAAATTCTCCAAAACCTCTATATATAACCGTTTAATGTGCTATAATAATTATGATATCTCATCAATTGCTAGAGATGATAATGACCATCTTTTAGAAGCTAGGCCTAGACCTTGTTCAAAGGGTCTGCCTATAGCCTAAGGTTCAAAATACCATACTTGATGGATTACATAAATAAAATGGATTTTAAATATATAATATACTTCTCCAAACATGAACCAATAAATTGGTAAACTTTTCTAAACATGCGAATGAATATGGTTTCCCTCTTGGATCTTAGGCTTAGGAGCACCCATCATGCATCACTAGAACCCTTGGTGTATGGAGAACTCTATTTGGTTTCCAACCTTATATCATAGTTTTCCTTGTTTTTATATATTATTTATATATTCTCAAACCACCTTGAGGTGTCTCTAAGACTTATGGTCCATGTTTCATCACATTTCCCTCAAAACTACTTGTTAATGCAAGGGGAAAATGCCTTGCCTCTAAGACAAAATAGAGTCATGTTATTCTATTTTATATTTATAATAATAATTTTAGGTTTTTATAAAGGTTATTAGGATACTCTGTACCAAATTTTAGCTTTCAAATCCAAATATAAGACCTCCAAACCTTACCAATCTCCTAGACAAACTTTTAAGAAGTTAGACTGTGTATGTTTTGAGTATAGGCTTGTGTATAGAGTCTTATGATCATGTGTCAGCCTGATATTAATATTTTAATATCTATATATATATGTATGTATATATATATATATATATATGACACTAAAAAAATATCCATTTAGGTATTAATCCACTACTTTTCCAACATTCAACTCCATTTTCCATGTCAATTCACTTCTTTCTCTAAACTAGGCCATTTGCCTGCTATGGAATGAGAAACTCTAGTGAGGATTAGTTGTAGGATACCATCACCATTTTTGGATATTTATTTATGTAAATATATTTTTATTTTATCTAAATTCACATTGTATCTATCCAAATATTACCCTTCCCTGTGGGCCTTCAAGGCACTATCTTACATAACCTCCCACACCACTATTTTAAATAGGGTGCTCTGTTCCTACCCTACCTATAGGTAGAAATTAAGGGTTTTCCTCACTATAATGGGTAATATTAGGTTTTTGATAATCCTCTATAGTTATACCAAGGTGTATCTTTCACTTTTACTAACCGCTTTTTTTGTATTTTAACTCAAACTATGCTTTTTCCTAAACTCGAATAATTCCTCTTATGACCTTGTTGTAAGTGGAAATAAGGTTTAGATGGAGTGGTTATAGTTAGAAAGAACTCTATTTAGATTCATTATTTAATCATATAGAATTTTTATAACTTATAGTCACCTTTAACAACCTAAAAATAATTAAATAATGAATAGACTGCTAGTTTCTTAATTCACCCTTATAACTCGGCTGAGACACTTGTAGGTGTCAATTTCATGCTTGAAAGGAGTCTATAGGTGATTTAGGAAGTGAACCAAGGTTCCATATCAACCTCTCCTTGATGGTTCTAATCTCATTTTATCTCCTTATACTAGCCTAATATTCTCCAATGCTTATAAGTTCTACTCAATTGTTCTTTGAAGTGAATAAAACACATTTCCTTCATAAACCTATAGACACCACTGATATTTTTTATTATGTTTAGAGACACTTTTGAAGATCTGGAAATCCACATTACCCTTATCCTTTTTCTTCTCAAAATTGGCATGGACATTATCTCATGATAATATTTCAAGGTTCATCTATCTATCTTATAAAATATTGATAACATGTTTTAGAAAGTATAAAAAATCTCTTAGAGCTTTGTTCTGCACCTTCAAGGACAAGATGCCAAAACTCAGTCCTCTTCCTTTTGGAATGGTTATTTAACACTAAGTGACTACCAAAGGGATATAAACCATACTACCATGTTAACATAAAACCTCAAGGCACAAGATGCTTCCACAACATTTAAAAATCTTCATGAGATCCCTGCACCATCTACTCAGGCCAACTATAGGTGTGCATATAACTGTGAAAGCTGATAGCGATGGGAAACATAGATATTTGAGAATTGTTTTGACATTTTATGAATCTAATATATATATATTCACCTCCAAATACATCCTCATGGATTCAATCACCTAAAACAATGTTTAATGCCTTCATCTTAATGTGGGAAACCTTCTTCATGGCACTTGAGACAGTGGAAACAAGTCTATAAGAGATTGTTTGAGCATTTGAGAGATCTAAATCCAAAATAATAATTAATAACCTATAAAAATGTCATAAAAAACATGTATAAACACTTAAAATTAACCAGCATGTCAAAACCAAGTAGAAGAATAAAACATTAGCTCAAAAAATAGACCCTTAATGGTTTGAAGTGCATAAAAAGTTCCTTGGGGTCTACGTGATGGTTCATAATGCAAAATCTATTTAACTAATAACTCTTGCCATGAAAATTAGTCTAACTTATATTAATTTCAACCCCCAAGGGCATTCCTCTCAACTCCAACTATACGTCCCACACCAAGCATTTGAAATTGACCTTTATTAGTTTGCAAGGACAAGAAAGAAGAAACAAAAGAAAAGAAGGAACTTTTTGAACTTTTCTCAACACACCAGGTATGGAGATGATTTTAGGGAGATGAAGAGGTCCATTCCCACATTTTTTTGAAAAAGGACTTCCCAAGTCCACACAAGTGCCATTAATGACCTATTTTCAAGGGAAAACTTCTTTCTTCTACATATAACTACTTCTTGGACTGAACTATAACTAATAAATAACATATCCTAACCTCTTCCACATTTAAATATCTCTTGGTGACAAATTTACTCTTTGAAAAGTCTGTACAAGTCATTTATTGTGCTAAAAATATGGCCAAAAGGTATATTTGACATATGAAACATGGTAAAGGATAAATTAATGACTTGTGAACATATTAAAACATATAAATGAACACATTAGGAAATTTTTAACACAATTTTCTCCTTTGACCATCTTTGACTCAAGTTGACCAAAGTTGACTTTGGATGACTAGGCAAGTGCAAGGAAGATAGGCTTAAACCAAGGCTGGAGTAGGGATAGGTAAGGTATTTAGACCAAAATGAAACCCTATTAATCATATAAGAACATTTGAAAAGTTTATAAATTTAGGATTTGATCCAATTTGACTAAATGTCAAATTTGGTCAAAACTTTTGGCAATTCATATGGGTAAATGCTTGCCTATGTTAAGGACCAGTAACCTTATCCTATCCATTGGACAAAGGGAGTCAAATGCACATTTAAAAAATAGGATCATATGATGATTTCACAAATAAAACAAATTATTAACCTCAAAACACATAAAATAAAGATAACACATAATAATACCAAATCAAACACATAAAATAAAGGAACACTTATGCTATTAAGCACTTACAAAACATAATACAACATCAAGAAAACTAATCATGTACATTCAACTTAAACATACCTCCCTTCCTAGAACAAAAGGTAAGTACCTTGATTCTCCCTCCTCACTAAATGAATGTTGATGCCACACATTATTCCTTTTAGATGTGGTGGTAGATGACTCATGTTTCCTTTTTGTTCCTTGGCTTGGCATGCAATTAATGGAGTCATCTCACACAAGACTCTAAAGTATATGAAGTCTTCTTAACCTTTGAAACATGCTTCATACTATTTTCCTTTTGTCTCATTATGATAGATTTGCATATCTAGGAAGGGGAAAAACTCTTTTAAGTCTATACCTTCTTGAAAAACCTCATTATTCTTCTCATTTACTATAATCTATTTAAGGCCTTCAAGAAGTGTTGTGTCATAGCTCTTTATCAATTTTTCTTGTTCAAACTCTTTGTTGATGTCTGTAGGATTAGCTTCACATGTGGTTGTAGGATAAATCTTCAAGTCATCTAAAAAAATTTGATAACCATCATAGATTGCTCTATCATGGTTTAGAATCTCTTAATGGTGATGCCTTTAAATAATATTTTCTCCTCAACAACTTATGTTTATGTTCTTAAGAATTTTCTCGTCTCATTATCTTCATATTCTTTGAACATTTACATATATATGTGCCACATGTGTTCTTTTTGAAACACATCATCTTGCTTACCATGGCTTTTAGATAGCTCTAAATGACTTATAGGCCCCTCAAGACCTTTAGATTCATTAAAAATGCCCTCAATTCTTCACCACAAGTAATCATCCTCTTTTTGTTTAGCATTATTAAGTGGAA
Source organism: Torreya grandis (assembly GCA_037957365.1). Lineage (NCBI taxonomy): Eukaryota > Viridiplantae > Streptophyta > Pinopsida > Cupressales > Taxaceae > Torreya > Torreya grandis. Next base: position 1,267,936 of record JARHVA010005046.1, on the reverse strand, counting down.
CAAGAGAAAACTCTTTCTCTTTTTCTTTGGAATCCAAAGGAACTCCTTCCAAAGCATCTTCTTCAACACAATGAATGCAATATTCATAAGGAGTCAAGTCTTTCTCATCATTAATCTAATCTTAAATCTCTATCTCCTCCTCCCTCTTAGTATTGTCAATACTACGAATCTTAATAATAGGAAGTTTAGATAAATAAGGTTCCCAAGGAACAATGCAATCCTCAACATTAAAAAGACAAAATGGATCAAATAAAGGAGGTTAAAAGATGGGTTTAATGGATTCTTCAGGATGGGTAGGAGGGTTTTGAGTAATCTCAGGTCTCTCTTCACACTCAACTTCTCCACTTAGATAAACTTTTTTCTTCTTTCCACAAGCTGTCATTACTTCTTTCCATCTTAGTAAGTTAGGCTTAGAGAATTCTCCATGGGGCTGAGATACAAATAGAGGGGTAAATGATAAACTTAATAACTTGGGCTTTCCTTGGGATTGGTATCTTGTCTCCCACTTGAGAAAGTATGCTTATATATTTCCTTTTTTTCTACCATGATGGATAACCTTAACCTTGATTGGCTAATTCAATCTCCTTATCAAGATGGGCCCCAAAATCTTCTCTACATAAGTTAACCAACTCAATAATGATATCCTCATTCCTTTGGTTTCTCTCTTGGATATAATTTCAAGAAGGGAAAATTTTGGGAATGCATGAAGGACTTGGGGCATTTTAAAAGATGCTTAGATTAGCATCTTGATCAGGAAAAGTTAACGCACTTGAAGGATGATATGGGATGTATTGAGTCTATGAAGACTAAGTTGGTTGATGAGCTCTTAACCTCTCTTCTAGGTGGAAAATCAAACAATAAACATCCATAATTTCACCCATAATGCATTGAAAATTATATCTCTCTATAAAAAACCATTCTTCCTTAACTTTCTCCAAAGCATTTCTCATACTTTTGATACAATCATTATGGATGACTTGACGACAACCATTTCTATTATCGAAGTCTAACATGTAGTCTTTGTATCCAATGTGAGTCTTCTTAAAACCTGCAATGGAATGACTTAGAGAAGAACTAGGTGGGGTAGGTGAACCACAAGATTGATAGGGTTGATTATAGGTAACATAAGATTGATAGGGATCATGACAAGTTTGGAGAAGGACTTGTTCATATTTAGAGGGAAAAGAAAAATATTGATATGTCTCCCCAACTTATGTTAAGACAAACTCAACATTATAATTATCCATGAATCACTCATGAGAAGACCATATAATAATGAAAAAACTTCAATTATAGTAAATAGGATACTTAACTTGTATATTTATTCTTGGATTCACCATTGGTGCTTAGTGAAATTACCTTTAAGGGCTGCTATCTTGAGGAGAACACCAAAACTCCTCAAGAAATGGACTATTGGGTCCCATCAGGTGTGATAAAAACTATTCTCTATTGAACTTCACCTCTTGAGTAAATGACAAATCTCTCCTCATTCAAGTTTCATATTGGAACCACCTTACGGATATGGGTGACCCAACTTTGAGGTGGATCTCTAGATTTGGGGCTAGTTCATCTTGATGTACCACTTTGATCAAATTACTACTATCTCTTGGGGTTATGAAAATGGATAATAATAGATTAAAATAAATCTAATCTAGGTGAGTTGATATAGAAAATAATTTATCTACTCACACCATTTAACATGTGCTTGGAACTAAGAAGAATTCTGCACATACACTTCATCCAATGACAATCTTCTCTCTCACATCAATGTTTAAAGCATGGGTCCTGATGAGAGCCTGTACTATGAGGACTTAGATAATAGGCCTTATAATAAAACTATTTAATAGACTACTCACTATACCTAAAATAAACATTAGACACTTCTTGTTGATCAATAAAAGAGAGATCTCAAAACCACACAAAGCACTAGGAAGAGTTACCTATAAAGGTAAGCAAAACTACACTTGCAAAAGACCAAAAACCATTATATTTACTTAGTGAAATATGTAATGACGTGAAAGAAACTATCTTTATTATCTCAAGAAAAAACATTGGTAGGGATTCACCATACCCAAGTGGAGAGATCTATACAATAACAAAAGACTAAAATTTATAGCAATTGTGAGAGGAGAGAGAGAAACAAAATCTCAAAAGTCACTAAGACACTTTTCAAATAAAGAGGAGTTAAATTTTCATGGACTATAGTACAAGATAGGTCATAAAATTGAAGGAAGGACAAATGTCTCTCAAAATTGTTTAACTCCTTTACATGTGACATAGATTCCCTTGTGCTTGCATAAGAAACTACACTCATAGTTTCCCTTCACAAAACTACATCATCACTACATAGGGTCAGGTATAATGATTTATCTAAGTGAGAGGGGTTAAAAAAATACATCACATGCATTGTATCAGTTTCTAATCATCCATCTTGTTTTGGCCATGCACAATCATTCTTGATAGTTCCAAATGACTCATTCTCATGCAACTCTCCCACTTGGCACCCATAACCTTTCCAATTTTACAATAAGATCCATGAACAAGGAGGTATGAAACTTTTAAATAGTTTTCAAGTCATAAAGTTCATTAAACAATACTTAAAAGGCTTCCCAATCGGAGTTTCACCATTTTTTACAAGTGTTCACTGCCCATTCACTATGACTACCTGAGATGAGAAATATGGTAGCCACAATTAGGAGATTAGATAACTCATAAAATTTCCATGGAGACTTAGAAAAAGTCTAAAACTATCTCCAAAAATTTATTTCATCTTTTGAAATCTTCTCACACCTGAAAAACACATAAATTAGTCAAAAATATCCTTATTTTATACCATCTTTACAAGTGGGGTACAACTAAATTCCATGAGGAAGAGCCTTAAAGATTCCTCTATCATATTCAATTGGTTTCATGGTAGTTATACCCCTCTAGATGCTTCAAATTATTTCTCTTCCCAATCATGTCTGTAGTGAGGGTTTTATGTAGTTCTAGGTCTTAACATTTGTTCAAAAAGAAAAAACACTAAAGCTTTGTCTAAATTCCACTTATGGCTTCTTGATGACACTCTTCATTATTCCTAAACACCTGAGGATCCAATACAAATATTCATGAAAGTTTTAATCATTTTATAATGACCAGTCAAGCTCCTTTAGTATTATTTATATGCCTATGTACATTTCAAGCCAAGGAATGGATTCCTAATGATTTTTTAAACTAAAATAAGTATAAAAAATCTATATATATGCCATAATAATGTGATATAATCATTATAATAACTCATTAAGAGATAGAAATGAGAATGACCATCCTTTAGAAGCTAGGCCTAGACCTTGTTCAAAGGGTCTTCCTATAGCCTAAGGTTCAAAATACCTTCCTTGATGGATTCACTACATCTAATGGCTTATAAATATCCAATATACTTCTCCAACCATAAACCAATCAATTGGGAAACTTTTCTAAACCTAGGAATGAATATGGTTTCCCTCTTGGTCCCTAGGCTTAGGATTGCCTATCATGCCTCATTGCAACCCTTGTTGTATGGAGGAAATTGTTTGGTTTACAACCTTATATGATATTTTACCCTCTTATTATATATTTTTTACATCTTCTAAAACCACATTGATGTGTCTCTAAGACTTCTATTCCATGTTTCATCAGATTTCCCTCAAAACTGGCTATTCATGTAAGAGGAAACTACACTACCTTTGATACAAAATAGAGGCATGTTATCCTATTTACTCCTTAAAAAAAAATAGGTTTTTATTCAGGTTATTATTGTACTCTATACCAAATTTTATCTTTCAAATACAAGTGTAAGACCTCAAAACATTCCCAATCTCCTAGACAAACTTTTTAGAAGGTAGATTGTGTATGTTTGGAGTATAGGCTTATGTATAGAGTCTTAGGATAAATTTTGGACATGATATTCATATTTTAAAAGATCCATGACACTAAAAACATATCCATTGAGGTATTCATACATTTTTTTTCCAACATTGAACTCCATTTACCATGTCAATGCACTTCTTTCTCCAAATTAGGCCATTTGCCTGCTATGGACTGAGACACTCTAATGAGGCTTAGTTATAGGATACAATCACCCCTTTTAGAACTTTATTTAATTATGGTATTATATTTTGAGTTTATATAAACTCACATTGTGTCTATCCACATAATACTCTTCCTTATGGGCCTTTAAGGCACTATCTTACATAACTTCCCATGCCACTATTTGAAATAGGGTGCTCTGGACATACCCTACTTATAGCTGGAAATAAAGGGTTTTACTCACTATCTTTGGGAATATTAGGTTTTATAGAATCTTTTGGAATTATACCAAGGTTTATATTTCACTTTTAATTACCCCTTTGTTCCATTTAAACTAAAACTATGCCTTTTCCTAGACTGGGACAATTCCTCCTATGATCTTGTAGGTAGAAATAAGGTTTAGCTAGAGAGGTTATAGTTAGAAAGAGGTATCTTTAGTTTCCTTCTTAAATAATATATAACTGGTATAACTTATAGTCACCTTTTATATCCTAAAAGCACTTAAACTAACCATAAACTGTTAGTTCCTTAATTCACCTATATAACAAGGATGAGACACCTATAGGTGTCAATTTCATGCTAAAAGGAGTCTATAGGTGATATAAGAAGTGAATGAAGGTCTCATCTCAACCTCTCCTTGATGCTTATTATCTTATTTTGTCTCCCTATGCTAGCCTAATCTTCTCTAATGCTTGGAAGTTCCATTGAATTTTTCTTTGAAGTGAATCAAAACCATTTCCTTCACATACTTGTAGACAACACTAAGACTTTATAGTGTGTTTAGAGAAACCTTTTAAGCTTTAAAAATATACCTTCCCCTTATCCTTTTATTATAAAAATTGGCATGTACATTGTCTCATGATAGGACTATAAGGTTCATCTATCTAGGTGTCTTAGAACATCTTGAGAACATGTTTTATGAAGCCCAAAAAATCTCTTAGAACTCTATTTTGCACCTTTAGGGACAAGTTGCCAAAACTCAATTCTCTTCTTTTTTGAATGGTTCTTCAACACCATGTGACCACCAAAAAGTTCTAAAACATACTACCATGCTAACATACAACCTCTAATCATAAGAAACTTCCCCAAAATTTCAAAATCTTCATGAGACCATTACACCATCTACTCGGGCCACCTATAGGTGTGCATATAACTATGAAGGCTTAAAATGATGGGAAACATATACATTTGAGCATTGCTTTTACATTTTATGAATTCAAAATCTATCTTAACACCTCCAAATATGTCCTCATGGATTTAATCACTTGAAATAGTGTTCAATGCCTTCAAATTAATGTGGGAAACCTTCTTCATGGCTCTTTAGACAATCGAAACAAGTGTAGAAGAGATTTTTTAAGAATTTGAGAAATCAAAAGGTAAAATAAAAATGAATAAGCTATGGAAATGTCTTATAAAACATGTATAAACACCTAAAAACAACCAACTTGTCAAAACAAAGTAGAAGAATCACAAACTAACTCAAAAAATAGACCCCTCATGGATTGAAGTGCATAAAAAGCAACCTAAGGTATAAGTGATGGTTCATAAAGGGGAAGCCATTAAACTAATAACTATTGACATGTAAATTAATTTTACTCAGATTAATTTCAACTCCCAAGATATTTCCTCTCAACTCCAATTGTATGACCCACACCAAGCATTTAAAATTGACCTTTATTTGCTTGAAAGGATAAGAAAGAAGAAATAAAAGAAAATAATTAACTTTTTGACCTTTTCTCAGCACATAAAACATGGATATGACTTTAGGGAGGTGAAGAGGCACTTTCCCATGTTTTTTACTAAAGGAAGACTTCGCAAGTCTATAGAAGTACCACTAATGTCTTAATTTCAAGGAAAATCTACCTTATTTTGCATATAAATACTTCTTAGACTGACCTCTAACTGATCACTGCCATATCATGACCTCATCCACATTAAAATATCTCTTGGTGACAAATTATCTCTTTGAAAGGTCCGTACAAGTCATTTATTGTGCTAAAATGTGGCCAAAAGGCATATTTGACATATGAATCGTGGTAAAGGATATATTAATTAATTTTGAACATCTTAACACATATAAATTACCACATTAGGACATTTTCAACATTATTTTATCCTTTGACCATGTTTAACTATGGCTGACTAGAGTTGACTTTGGTTAACTAGGCAAACACAAGGAAAATAGGCTTAAACTAAGGTTGGAATAGGGATAAGTAAGGTATTTAGACCAATATGAGACCATATTAGGCATATATGAACCTTTTAAAATTTCATAAATGTAGGGGTTGACATAATTTTACTAAAATTCAAATTTTGTCAACAACTACTATTGTTTGATGGTTATGGATATCATTTTACTCAATGCACCCTTTCTTTCGAAGAGTGGAGCAATGATGGATTTATTATCTTAAAATATTTCCATATAAGTCTCATAAGAGATGTTATAAATCAAATTTATAGTTTACCTTGTGTATTCTTAATGGCCTTTACAAAGTTACAAGGTGTATTATTTTATAGCTATCATAAGAACATGGTACATATGTGAAAGAAATATAGAATGAAACTAAATCTTAGACATAAATTACAAAGTTAAATCTAATCTAAATTTAAAGCAATGTAAGGATAGAGATATAAATTAAAGGAAACAAAAAATTACATAATTGAAGTACTGTGAACCTCCTCCATTTGGATTAAAAGTGGCTTTTTCTCTAAATGTAGTTTCTTAATATTATCCAATGCAAGGGGAATTAGACAAAATTTTGGTGTGAAAATGACTTTGGATAGATTGGATTTGCATGGGATTCACTTTTAAATTTGATATCACTTCATTAGCATAAGTGAGGATGGTTGAAAGTGAAGGCTTGCATGTCTGTTTATATGTTTATGGGAGATAGATATAATAATGGAAGATTATTTGAATATTTTTAATTATTTAAATAATCAAAAGTGGAGAATTAGTCCTTATCTATGAGGATAATGACCATTTATAGAGTTAAAGAGGAAAAGGGAGTTAGTTGAGAGAGTCGTCAAGAATGGTTCAAAGAAGTTTAAATGTAATAAGGTGACTCACAAGGTGGTTAAGGAAGTTAAGGAGGGTGGTTGGATCCATAAACACATGATTGATATAAACATGGAGGATGTCTAGGTGAGGTATAAATTCTAGATTTATTATTAAAATTTGTGAAGAAAAAGTGTGCATAATTGATTAATTTGAGGATTATTCAAAATTTGTATGGAAGTAATGTTAATTTAAATTTGAATTTGTTGAATAAGAATGGTTACCATGTCAAAGATAACTTTGACACTACTTGGTGAAATTTAGGTGTCTACATTTCCCCCTCTTTGAAATGGTGTTGTGAATTAATACCATTTCAAAGAATAGTAGAGTGTTGATGACTTTGGAGAAAAAATTACCCCAGATAAAGGAAAATGATTTGGATGATGCCCGTTTGAGTTTCCATGAAGGAAAGTGTATGAATTCTTGAAAATATTTGAAATAAAAATGATGAAATAAATCTAAGTAATAAAAATTGATACCTTACTTGAACAATTCAAACTATGTAAAAGGGTTTCCCCTAGGTAAAAACTAGATAATAGATTTGAAAAAAGAATATTATCCATTCATATATTATACACTTGGATAGTGCTCATGACTTAGGGATCACATGAGTAAACATGGGAATGATATATCTTGATGATTATAAGATGAAGGTTAGAAAACAAAAAATATGGTTTTTCTAATTTGGATAAAAGTTGACAAAATTGATAGTTGCATGCCATTTTTATTAGATAAGGTTAAAAATTAGGATTAGAGTCCCATAACCTTATAATCATTAATAGATATTAAAATAAAATAGATAAAATTAGACATTAATTATATACCTCAAGGGGCATGAACTATGAAGTTGTCTCCAACCAAAAGTAGAAAAAAACCATACAAAAAACACCAAACATCAATAAAAAGAACTACATAGAAAAGCATTATAACTTAGTGGTGTGATCCCTTAGAGTCAAAACACACAAATAGTTTCTCAATTTATTTATTTTTCTTATCTTTATTTTTTATGTGTCCTTTGGTTCTCTTACTTGGCTCTTGGGATGAATCTTCAGTCATGTTTTTCTTCTAACTTTATGGTGTCCTTTCCTCTAATTTTTCTATCTTTTTCTTCTCTACTCCTCATCCATTTTCAGCTCCGACTTCATTTTTTATTGGAATTGGTCACTCCAGTTCCCCCACATCCTCTACAATCTTAAAATTTAATTCTCCCATACCTTCATGGAGTTTAGATTCTTCTGGGATAAGCAAAATCTTCAATTTTTTTATTTTTTTAGTCATTTTAGTGTAGAGCAATTGTTGCATGGCCAACTTAGTTTCAAAATTTTCTAGGTTATTTTCCACATATTCAATATTTATGTTCCTAAGGTTTTATGGGATAAAACATTAAATTACCTTGGCTTCTTGAATATTTCCCTCAAAAATACTTGTAGGGGTAGTTTTGTCAGGATTGTCCTTCCCCATGGAGTCAGATGAGTCCTCCTTTCTACTACCAAACCCCCCTTCACCCTCTTCCTCTATCTCTTCCTCATAACTTTGCATATCGATGGATTTTATTACATTTTCCCCCTATAGGATGTCCCCTCTCTTCAATATTATTAATATGAATCCTTGGTGTATGAGGTTCAAAGAAGGGTTTAGCTTTAAATATGTGATATAAAATTATAGAGATTTAACAATAAAAAATGGAAAACTAATTCTATGACCCTTGAAGTATTTCATCAATAAAAAAATATGTGAAAATATGATAGTGTGATTAAATTTTAGGGTGATATATTTAATGATCTGAAGACATATATTAAGACACTTATTTGGTAAATCTACTATAGGAAAACCTTTTTGTTTAGAGGTAATTAGGTTTTTCTACCTCGAAAAAGATTTTCATCAACTTGTCCTTATTTTTCTTGTCTTTAAACACCTTCACTCCTTTACAACTCATTTCAATGATTCCATCAATTATCTCTTTGGTAATAGTGACTCTAAGACCTCTCATATTGACTACTCTATCCTCCCAACCTTTAACAAAGTCTTTAGAGATTGAAATATCATAACCCACAATCCATTCCATAGAATTTGTTAGTCCTCCTTTGGATAGTTTTCTCCAAACATCTATATTTTATTTCATCTCTACATATGTAATTGGTTTAACCCTATCATTTTCACCACCCATGATCAAATTGTTATTCCCTATTAGTAACTTATTATAATTTAACATTGTTTTTGCTTTTGAGTTGCCCATATTTGGCATAACAAGAACTTTGGTGTTGGGGCTAGCATACTTCCTCCCATATAAAAAACTGATTATTTTCATCTAGAAATGATTATTCTCCTCATTTATTATGGTTTTATATTTAATGAAATGAATCATATGGTACTTGATCATGATTTCCCCACATGTGGGGAGGGATTTCTCTCCTTTCAATGATCATTAAAAATTGCTTTGGGATCTTTCCCACCTTTGACCAATGTTGGAAGGAGGAAATGTGTACCCCAATATTTTACATGTATCCTCTCTTTCATTTCCTTATCTATAGGTGTGGGTAATTTTAAATGCCTTTGAATTGTTGGAGGATTCTTTTCACATCTACCATTGCAGTCACAATTATACAAGATGGGTTAGATTTTCCTTTTATATAGTTTATGATAAGAGAATCTCCTTCAACTTGGAAATAATCAATGCCCAAACTAATTGCCATATTGTTTCCCCAAAGATCCATTGATGCTTCAATGATACAATTTTTTTGGACCCATAAGGTTCCCACATAGGTATTCAAAATATTTTATTCAAAATCCCTTATTATTCCTCCCCATATCTAGGCTTGGGTTTCCTTTTTTATCACCATCAAAATTTAGCTTAAGCTAAGGACTAGTTCATATAATCTATTTAAACATGGATATATCCACCCTTTAGGTCTAAACTCACTCTAGAATTGAGAGTTTACATGAGGTGAAGAGAGGGACTAGAGGTAAATAGGGAGGGTCCTCAAATTTATAATAAAATGTAACCTAATTCTCTTTAATGGTAGTCAAAATCATTTTAGTAGAAGAGGGAAGATAAGGGACCTTATTGTAAAAAATGAATTAGTTTATACACTTTCATATTCCCCAAAATATATGAAATAATGTTAGGTCCCAAACAAAGGATAGGGGGAAGCCCATGGGGTTTCCACTAATAGATAACATTACGGATGGAGTTGGGTCTATCCTAAGAAAGGTTGAACTTCAACAAAAAGAAGTCTAGGTTAGTAAAATTAAACAAGCACTCCAAGAACAAGTGGGAATTTATTTTTCATTACACTTACAAAGAACATACTTATTATGGATTGGGAGACCCCTCTTAACCATGTTATCCACTATGATCATTTTATTCTAGGATGCCAACGAGAATAAGATGTTAACTTTGGGAGTATGATTCTTAATCCATATATTCTTCTATTCCTTAACAAACTCCACTTCTTCCAAGTTAGCCAAATAGCCTAATTTGATTGAGAATACTCCACTTAGATTAGTTGAGTATATGAGTTCATATTATTTAGGAAATAGTTTAATATGAGTATGTTGAATTTTAATGTCAAGGTCTAGGAAGAATTGGGAGACCTAGGCACTAAACCCCTATTTATGAAGATGTTTCCACTTTATTGAAACATTAGACTCTTACCAATAATCTATCACTTTAGAACCCACGTCCTCCTTAAATTCATGGTTGAGATAATCCCAAGGGGATAAGGAGGCAAGATGGTAATGAAATAACTAGGGTTCATCCCCAAAGTTTAATTAATTACCATTTCCCACATTCTGTATGTGGCCTTTTAAAAAAGGTTTTTGTAGTTGAGGAGGGATTTCAAAAAGGTTAATCCATTATTAGGGCCTTCTTTAGATAAGAAAACATTTCCTTCCCTAAACTCAAGGTACTTAGATTTTATGATCTCAGTCCATTTATTTCCATCTTTTACAATTTTCCAACCTTTTTTGGCCCAGAGATATTGATTCATCTAATTTACCCTCCTCAATCCTATTGTATTCAACACACCCCACTTTATCTTTTTTATTTGTAAAGTGGGGACCCAACCATTTTTTTTGGAAATAATGAATATCTTAAAGGGCACCTATGATTTTTTAGGGTATGATACTTGTATAAAATTGGTGATATTAATGTTGAAACATGATGAGGTATACTTTTAGGAAGAACTTGTTCAAACTAACCTATTTCTAAAAAGGATAGAAAGAATGACATTGCAGGATAGGGATTTACATTATTTCATTTCTGAATATTTACTCTTTGGCAATATTTCATTCAGAAAATTTTATTTTGGGGACTTCAATAAAGAAAATTTATGTCAAATACTTTGCTTTAGGGAGTTTCATGTTGGTAATAATTACTTTGATGGGTTTTAAATGGCATCTTTCTTCGCATTCTTAGTCTTTGAGAGCTTACTCATTCATAACTTCTATACCACAGACTTTATTTTAAAGACTTAGTCTTTGATAAATTTCATTGGAATAATTCTTTTAACAACTTTGTATTGGAAAGATTTGGTTTGGAAACATTCTCTATGAAAGGTTTGTTGCCATAATTTTGCTTCAAAAACATTCACTTCGGAAAGATTCTCTTTAGAAAGATTCTCATCAGAGGCTTTTATTTTTGGATATTTCACTTAGGAGACTTTGTTTAAATAATAATTTATTTAAAAGCTTTCATTTTGAAAGGATTGTTTTGGAGGGATTCTCTTTGGAAACATCCATAATGGAACATTTTATTCTAAAGGATTCTTTCGATGACCTTAGTCATCATCAACATTGTTTTAGAAACTTTTATTTTGGTAACTTTAGGGATCATATATTTTTAAAAATAATTAAACACTTTGAATTATTTTGTCTTGAAAGTTAAGGTTGACTACCATTGAATAGGATATGTAATGACACATGGTAAAACAAGAAAGGCTACATGGTGGTACCTCTAATGAATAGGAATCCTATGTGACATCACACTAGGTTAGGGTTGCCAAATTTAAATTAAATTAAGGTGATGAGATCATAGATGTTAATGAGTAATAGTGCATGACTTGGAAATAAATGTAAGATATATATTTATATTGATTTCCTAGATGATTTTACATCATTTTATCATCAGAATTGAGTAGATTTCATCCTTCAGCAATTCAAAATCCCTAATTACTATCAAAACTAATTTGTGATTTATGAATTATATTTTAGTGAGTATACACCATTATAAAAATATTGGAACATAATAGTACTCAACATAATCACCATGACATCGTTATCTAGGTTCTATAATATATCACCAACACCATCTAGTTTCTTAGTCAAGGATTCTACAGAGTACTTAGACACTATATTTGAAGCTATTATGTTTGATGGATGATATACAAATTACTCAACATTGTGGGAAGTAGTGGATAACATAGGTTTATTTTTAACTCAAAAAAGACATTATAGTTGAAGATAAGTAGCTTGTGAAGGACTGTTCCCCTTTCATATGCCAAGCCCTACACTACTCATCTTTAAATCTAGAGGTGATGCCATGCATTGATCTACTATAGGGCCTCTTCTTTGAAGGGAGAATAATGGATTGAGGATATATTCATAATTTCCATAAAAAAATATTGTCACATACATTTTAGGATAAAAAATTATATGGTATCTCATATTATCCATTATGGATGTTAATTTTAATTTTCACACAGTCATCACATGGAAGAAATCAAATAATATGGAGTGAGTTCTATCAAAGTGGCTTCTCCCTAGGTAAAGTTTCACTCTAAAGGAACATGATAAGAGAACCATCACCATAACATGATTCAGAATGGGAATCCATGTGGGAATGTTATTATTGAATAGATTATTTTTCCATGCTAGTATTTATTTCATACACCTAGAATGGGTTTCCCTATTAGACCTACTGACTACCTCATAGTGCACTTAAGATTTGGGGGAAATCATATATGAATGAATCCAAGAGTAAATACTATATAAATATATGCACCAAATAGGAGTAAAATTAGATATGATGTCTTATTTATTGGATTTAGTCATGGGTAATGTGTATAGACACAATGGAGTCTTATGGGAGCCCAACACTAAATTCATCAAGAACATGATTTATGGATACTATATTTTTTTGCACATATATTCATATCTAATAAATATAGAAAATATAACTAAGGAACTTTACCCTCAAGTCTAGATTGAAATACATGGTCAACCTTTGGAAATAATTTCCCATAGCATAGGCTTAACACTTTCTAACAATGTTGGATATTATTGAATCTATCTAGACTACATAGTTACTGTGGTTGTAGGCCATAAAGCAAATCCTCTTTAACTCCATAAGTTTATTATATAAAGGGTGACTAAGTAGGAAATCACATATCAAATTTGGAATAACATTGATGAAGAATTGACTAGAAACAAGAAGGCCACCTACCATGTATCCCACATCACCATTAGGCGAATGTATTATATAATTTTTAAGCAATTTGAAGAAGATGGGAATGCCAAGAAGGTGTATGCATTACCCACATTACTTCATTGAGGCTAGGATCCTCATGGTAATGTCTAAAAGAAGATTCATACCCTCCACCTTACCTACACACATGAGCCAATGGATCATGAATTTCTCTTTTTGAATGTGAAGGATGATGAGGAGGTCAAGGAAAGGGACACAACTATAGGACTAAGTGAGGAATTATTGACAGTGATTCCAAATAAACCATATCTAAAACTAGATGATGTGAAGTTCATAATTTCATCTCCTAGAGTATGGATATCTTTAGATTTTTAAGTGGTAGGCAATCACAATAATTGGAAAGAGAGGCGACATATCCCAAAACAACTCAAGATCAATAATAGCTAGTATCTAAGGCACCACTCATTAGATAATAATAAGAATAAGTGAAGGAAGAATAAATTATTAATTCCACATAAGCTAAAGAGGAACTAGTGCTCCCATCCCAAGCTTCAACAATGGAATTGGTAAAGGTCAAATAAGAGTTGGTTGAGGAGATAACTATAGTAGGAAGAAGTGCATAGAGGGAATAATAAATGATCATATGCTTAGATTAATCTGATTAAGAGGAAATAGTGGCTTCCTCAATCCTAATTCCCAACATTATTCCTCTCTCTCTTCTATCACAAGCAATAATTCCACTAGTAAGTAGAGCCACAAGGACTTATCAAAGAAAGACAAATGATAGACCACAAACCCACCCAACACAATAGGTAGATGAGGATGAGATCGAATAGTTAAATTTACTAATCCTAAAATAACTTAATGCTAATGTACCTATCATATATGAATCATCTAGTAAGAGTCCCTTGCTTATATCTCCATTAACCTTTTCACCTTTGATGTCTTAACTTGTAATTTACATCATTTATGAGCCTATGGTTTCCATATTCATTCCCAAGCATACACTCTCTATAATTTTAATTTTCTTGCATCCATAAATGAGTATGCTTATAGCCACTAAACCTACTCTACCTCCATTTCTATGGTTTTCATCCCTTTAGTTTTCATTCTATTAACATCCACCTGACCAATACTATCTCTATCCATTCTATCCATTACTCAATCCATCACTTCAACTATATCCCCTTCTACCCAATTGGGTTTACCCTTGCCTTATTCCATTTCTACCACCGTAACCATAGTTATAAGAACCAAAAGGGCACCCAAGATTTAGCCAATTTTAATTTTCCATATAATGCCACAATATGGAAACATAAACTAGTCAAAGATTCTTTGTCTTGTAATGCCCAATCCTTCCACACAAACTGAGAAAGAACCTAAACAACATGATCAAGTAGAATTGCATCCCCTCAAATCCCTAAAATCTCACTCTTCTATATTTGGCTAAGAAAATAGGAGCCTTATCCTCTAAGAGGCCCAATCTAAAGATAATAAAATTACCAATGGCAAGCTCTCTATTTGACAAATCCACTACATTAGTATAGAGGGTGAGGAATAGGAAAATTAAGGATATATTTGGTAAACCCTTAATCATGGAAGAGAAGGAAGAATTATACCCCCTAAATATGAGATAGAATAGGCAAAATGGTAAGTCCCCTTATACTAAGGACTTGAAGTCATATATGGAAACCCATATACAATCCATCCTTACCATACATCAAGGGACTGAAATGAATAGACAAGAGCTCAAAGAAGAGTTACAACCACTCATAGAGAAATAAATATTACTTCAAGTTCCCTAAGACATTAAGCATGATGTGAAGGATGTATCCCTCAAGTTATAATATATTCGTGATTCTATCCATTAATTGAGAGTTACCTTGGATCCACATGTCAATAACATAACCAAATTATTCAAAATACATAATGAAGATAATAGTAAGTTGAATTTCTTCATGATATATATGCATAATAAGGAATTTATCCATTTTGACTTGATCACTCTATTACAAGAATCTAATGTTTTAAATTTAGCAATAATAAGAATATAAGAGGACCAAAACTAGGTATTATCCTCTAATGATTTATCCAATAAGTTGGGTGAGCAAGAAATATAGGTCAAGTAGATTTTGTGAGGATTTGAGTTTTCTACTATTATAGATAACAAAGATATGCTGGTGACCTCAGTTGTATTTCACTAAATGAGTAAACAATCCTTCAATAATTTCAAGAAAAGTCTCCAAGATTTAACCCTAGAAGATATTGAGGCCAAACTAAGCATAAGGGAGAAGAAGGCTATAAAGGTGAAATTATTTAGAGTTGGATTCATATCCACCAAGTTAAAACATAAAAAGTAAATATGGGAGATAATTAGGGTGACTAAGCCACACCTTTAGGATATGAACTTAATTAGAGCATAACATGCTAAGGCATAAAAACACTACCAAGACCTAGATGTAAAGAAGAAAGTCATTCAAAATATACCACTTGATAGTTACACTTGGCCAACACCACCAATAACTCCAATAATTACAATAACCATGTTGACACCTCCTTAGACTACTATTCCTCTGGTAACCACTATTTTATCATCTTGTGCATCTTCAAGTGCAACTCCAATTACTACATCATCAACCACTACTACTACTCTAGTTCCCATGATAGTGTTGACAAAATTCAAGTAAGATCCAATTTACATCAAGTATAATTTTATACCTTTTTCATGTAATGATCATAACTAAATATTTAAGTATTAAATATATATATATATATATATATATAATACTTAACTATTTGGCTATTATAATTAACTAAATTTTTGGGTAGAATGCATACATTACATGATTGTAATATTTATAATGTATCAATATGTAACCAAGACTTATATTATAGTTTATTTAGATGTAAATGAAGTGTTCTAATCTTGTAGGATGAGGTGACCACTTCCCAAAGATCTATATATATATGTATAACCCTATTTCAAAGGATCAAAGTTTTTAAATGAAATATAAGAAGAAATCAAGGAATTTATTGTCATGCAACTCTATTTTCTCTTCCTTCTTCCTTTTCTACATTGATGAATTTTAAGTTTCTTTATTTTAAATTGATTTAATAATTATGGATCATGCCAATGATATAGATGAATCTGAATGTTATGTTAATGAATGTTAGTCTTAAATGCATAATAAATATTTAATATCAATATGTTTCATTGATTTATATAGTTAGTATAGGTTGAATCAATAATCTAAAGTGTGTATAACTATCCTATTTGATATAATATTTTATATGTCAAAAATAATTACCCTAGATAACTTCTTGACCTAAGCTATAATCTCTTGTATAAAGGTATGAAAAAATAGCCTTAAAATTACCAAATTTTAGTTGGTAATAGTAAGCACCCTACATCTAAATACCCTGGACTCCCAACCATGTTTGTTTACAAGTGTGTAAAATTTGTAAACAAAAAAAACTTGTTCTTGAGATACTTATCCATTAAAGAGATAGACTAAGAAATTCTTGTTTAGAAACATATAATCCTTCTTTCTACATTACACTTCCCTCTTTTGAAGTTTATTTTATATTTACCCATCATAGATTAGTTTTCCACCCATCCAAATCACATAGTAATTTATCCTTTTTATTATAATCCACACATCTACCCATAAACTTGGTTGAACAACCCATAAGCTTAACCTACTATTCCACCACTTAGTTATTATAACCACATGCTTATAACTTATTCTCTATAGTGGAACCTATTTCCAATGAGATCCCAAAATGCTATAGGTTACCTCATTTAAAAATATTTAAGGCATATATAAAACCCACATAAATAGAAGAGAAAAATATAACACTAGAAGGAGGGCACACTTGTGTGTTTTCCTAATAAATAGGAAATAGATCATTACAAAGACACCCATGTGATTAACAAGTTATAGGGCCCAAGCCAACCTTTTGGTCTCACCATTATCACACTCTAGGAGGCTTAGATCTATACATATAATCCTTGAAGTATATATATCTCAAACACATGCCCTTATAATAATAATCATGCCTATCAATATTCTCATGGATCAGCCCTAGTTAATCAAATCTGCCATTATTATCCCTAGGGACAAACATGACCTACCAACGAATCTAGAGAAATATCTACCTACTTTCTCCCCCTCAAGTGGGAAGATGACTGAAGAACATATCAAATATTTCAATGCCACATTGAGATTAATGAATGTTATTCATCAAGATATTACATGCAAGATTTTTCCATTTTCTTTGCAATATTCATATTATGATTGGTTTCTCAATTTATAGGAAAATTCCATCACATCATCAGATGAGTGTCAAGGTATGCTCTTGACACAATTTTGACAGGTAACTAATCCAAGTCTGGTATATCATCTCTTTACCATCATGAAAAGGGAACCCAATGAGTCTATTAATTCCTTCAATGTAAGATTATAGAAGATGCGCACCCAATTAAATGTCATGTATAATATAGATGAGAATCTAATGCTCAAAATATATAAGAATGAATTGGATCATATTACTATCATATTATCTCAAAGAGATGCTACTACTAATACACTAGATTTGGCATTCCAAGAATTTATAAACATCAATAAGTAGATCAATCAATAACTTATCCTATATAATTTATGAGTTAAAGAATTCAACAATGAACTTCCATCCTTTAATACAATTTCATGTACAAACTAGAATGCTCCCACATTCAATAAGAACTAGCTATACACTTTGCCACTCATGATGTAAGAGACAATGAATCTAAACTATGATTTATTGAGTAATAATTCACAAATAAATAATCAATAAAATCAACATTAAGCTCATACCAACATTACACTCATTTAGTGTTTTGATTCCAAAAAAGATAAATTGGATTCTATATAGAAAATGGTTTATATTCTAAGCAATGACATTTTGAATACGTAAAAGTGGATGGGAAATACAAATAATCAAAGTTAAAATCAATATTATTCCTTTGCAAGATACCACAAGCCATTCAATAGGCCCAATAATAATTTGAACCAATAATAATCCAATAAGATTCCAGAGATCAATATCATGGAAACAACTTTACCCAACTAATGTAGGGTCGATAAAACATCTTAGCATGTAGAGATGGATAGTATAGAGTTTTATGTATCCTTTGAAATCTTAAAAAGAGAGATGATCATACAATATCAAATGATGAATCCTCTAAATCTACCTCATGAATTTAGACCTTTCAATTCAACTATGGTTTTTGAGAATTTTGAGTCCCCATTCCCTAGTGAAGATGGCAACATCTTAGAAGATAATTTTGATGAAGTACAGGTATTCCAACATCTCAACAAGAATAATTATAATATTATGAATAGGTAGATATTCACCCATTTTAATACTCCTAATAATATGGTTATCCCTCCAAATCCTAAGGATGACAATAATCCTCCTCCCCCTAAATTGAATAATCAACATCAACACAAAGAGGAAAAGAATAAAGAAAGATATAATATTATTAATAATATGAATAAAATCAAGGAAAATATTATCAAAAAGTCTAAGACAACCAACATGAATGTTATATACAAAAATAAGCCACATTTTCCCCCTTTCAAGATGACCATTTAGGCATTTGGCAATAATATATACAATTACTTGGTAAATTTAGGGGATTCAACAATAGTGATGCCAAAATCCATTTCTCAAAAACATATCTTGACACCAAAACCATGTAAGAGGACTATGTCATAGCTAGATAAAATAGTAGTGCATCTATTAGGGGAGTTAAATGATGTGAGAATTGAGGATGCTTTAGATCCTAGATTATATATGATTATCGACATCTTAGTAGTATACATTACTAAAAGTTATAGATTTTTGTTAAGCAAAGATTAGTCAAAAATGATAATTGGATATCTTTCCATGGTTTTTACACATATTTGACTACCATGGAGAGGCATAGCTAATTAGATCATAATTGATTGATATCCAAGAATGAATCATCTTATTATGGAATACAATACTTCCAATGAGGAGGTAAGTTATGAATATTTTAGTCCTATAATTTATACATTTTACATGAAACATGAAGTACCATTAGAAATTATAGACCCTCCCCAACTATAGACCATCCATTTTGATGGAGCCAAATCTATGCAAAGATTAAGTGCTAGTATCAAGTTGATCAATAAATAAGGAGAAAAACTATTGGTAGCATACAGGATTCAATTCCCATGTACCAATAATAGAGCAGAGTACATAGCCTTGATTCTAGGATTATAGTTTTCCCTCAAAAACAATCTCAAGGAATTAATGGTATATGAATATTATGAACTCTGCTAAACTAGGTAATAAATAAATATAAGTGTGAATTTTCATATCTAAAGAAGTACAAATATAGGGCCTAGGATTTAATAGAATCATTTGAATATTTTAACATAGTGTCTATCTCCAGGGAACAAAATGGAGCTATCAATTCACTAGCTACTTTAGTAGTGAATTTAACACCCTTATAGGAGTCAAAAATCCAAAAATTCTCCATTGAATTTGTATTGTGTCCTTCAAAACTAGACAATGTTGAATTTTTTTGATTATTTGACTATGACCAATAAATTATCTAATTTCTCATAAATTTAAGACAATTCAAGTCTCAAATAATAGATGATAAAGAAAGAAACCATAGGTGCTAGGAATAATTAGATGAATAAGGCATTATCTAGGCAAAAGAGAATCACCTCCCATTGGGAATGGTCACCCTATAAAGGAATTTCCATATATATCCTTAGGCTCAATCATAGAGGTAAATGAAGGTTAATGAATCTGAATTCAACTCATAAAATTTTGGTGATGAAAAGAATGCACACTTCATCAATATTGGCTTAAGTTTAACGCTTGAATAAAGGAAAAGATTCAAGGAATTGATTATCAAGTATAAATACATAATTACGTGGACTTATGATGACTTAAGTGTTTTTAATCCTAGAGACATTGTCCATACAATTCCACTCAAACATGATCATAAAAAATTTAAGCAAAGGCAAATACCAGTTAATCCTATCTTGGAATCAATAATTTATAAATAAATGGAAAATTTACTAATTCATAATGTCATCATTCCTATTATACATTTGACTTGGGTGGCCAATCTAGTTTTAGCCAAAAAAAGAGTGGTGAGTTCAGACTTTTTGTTGACTTCAAAATTTTGAATAAATATTTTGAGAAAGATAATTACCCTTTTCTCTTCTTACACGAGGTAATATAAATGGTAAGTGGATCCAAAATGATGTCTTTTTTGGATGGATTTTTAGGTTACAATCAAGTACTAGTCGAATTAGAAGATAGGATGAAAACAATATTTACTATGAAGTGGGGAACATACACATATAAGTGAATATAATTTGGGTTGATTATTAATGGAGTGAATTTTCAGATAAAAATGGATTATGCATTCTAAGGAATGATAAGGAATTTCATCATTATATGCATTGATGATCTCACTATTTTCTATAAAAATAGAGCTAATCATATTGACCATATTCAGTCGATCTTTAAGAGGTGCATAAAGTTTGGGGTATCAGTCAACCCCAAGAAAAGTATATTCAACATTCTCAAAGTAAATATGCTATGCCACATCATTACCAAAGATGGGATAACCATTGACCTAGATAGGATTTAGGGGATATTAAAGATAATGTTTCCAAAATTACAAAAATGAGATTAAATCATTCTCTAGAAAGATAAATTTCATAAGGCAAATTATATCAAAATTTTAAAAGATTATCATATTCTTGAATGTAATGTTCAAATAGAATGCCAAAGTTGAGTGGATTATTGAAGATAATAAATCCTTCCAAGACATAAAGAAGGATATTTTTCATTCCCCAGTATTAGTAAACCCTAATTTCATTGAATATTTTTACTTATATTCATTTGACTCAAAACATACTATTGCTATCATATTTACACATAAAAGGGAATAAAGAAAACATCTAATTGCATTTATGAGTACTAACATGAAATATGTAGAGCTTAAGTATTCCCTAATTAACAATAATATCTTCACTATCTTTATGGTGTTTAAAATTTTAGACATTATATGATCCAGAATAAGACTATCATTATAGTATCAGATCCTATTATCAAGCTCATGTTTGGACCTAATGAATTGGGGGAGTCTAAAGGTAAATGGATGGCTAAGTTACAAAAATTTGATATTGAAATAAAACTAGCCAAGACCATTAAAGGACAAGGCATAATTCAATTAATGATTAAACCAGACCCACACATCACTATTGAAGAGGTTTGCCAGACACATGTCTTCCAAGAAGATTGGTATTCAAGTATTATTTATTTATTACTCATTAGAACATGTCCCTAATAACTTAAAAGAGATAAAAATAGATATTTATGATTCAAATTTTCTCATTATATGATCAAGAAATGGAGTCATCTATATAATTAATTATGAAGGTATTTATCTAAGGTGTCTTTCATGTTAAGAAGCTCAATAAATCTTGGAAAATATCTATAAAAATATAGGTAGTGTCCATCCATCTAGAAATACTATATCACATAAAATACTCAAAATGGGCTATTATTGGCTGACAGTTTTCAAGGATGCACACTCCCATGTGAAGAAGTGCCATGAATGCCAAGTTTTAGTAAAAATATAGGTACACATAACAATGCACCTATAGCCTACAATTAAATCTCAGTCATTCACCCAATTAGTCTTAGACTTCATCAATGTTATAAATTTAAATTTCTTAGTTGGACATAATTTTGTGCTCACTGCTACATATTAATGCACTAGATGGATAGAGGTAGTAGCCACAAAGAATTCTAGAGCCCAATATGTGATAATTTATCTTGAATAACATATCAAAACTAGGTTCAACACTCTTGTCTCTTTGGTTTATGAAAATGAACCTAAATTTCAATTAGTTGAGTTTTCCAAGTGGAACCATGATAATTAGATTACAATTATATCATCCTCATATCATTACTATGAAGAGAATGGATTGGATGAGTCAAATAATAAGAACCTTATAGATACAATCAAGAATTCAGTAATATATAATCTAAGGGAGTGGCACATCCTACTAAAGTATGTAATCTGGGAAACTAGGATGAGGTATAAGTAGGACCTCAAAGCTTTGCCATATCTACTGGTATATGGTAAATAGCCCATGTTCCCAATCATGCTAAAATTTCCAACATATTAGTTTATGCAATAGTACATAGATCCTGATGAAAAAACAAAATCTAGATTGCTAGACATAATAGAAATGGAAGACTCTAGGGATAAAGCATTGTAGAGCTTCAAAAAGCATCAAGATGTGGTCAAGAGATGGCTTGATAAAATATAAAAATTCAAAACTTTTAGGATCTATGATTTGGTGCTGCTATGGGACAAAGTTCATGAAAGGAAAGGAATGTTTGACAAGTTTACCCAGTTATGGATAGGATCATATCATATTTTTGAAATTTTGGGTAATTATGCTTTCCATTTTTAGGATATTACAGGTAATGATCTAACATATCAAGTTAATGGATAGTTTTTGAAGTAATAATTCATAGCTAACCATTTGGAGAGGTTTTTGAGTAACAATAAGATGTTTCGATAGAGATAGGAGTAGATTAGATTTGTTCTAATAGTTATTTTATTGATTTCTATTGTTTGATTTTATTAGATGATTTTGCATTTTCTAAGTAGCCTTTCTACTCTTAGTAGTTTTTCTAATTTTTAGATTATTTTTATTTTGATTTCATGATAGTCAAATTTTGGTCATTACTGGTATAATCAAACACCACTTGAGGTGTTTTGAATCCAACCCAAATCAAGGGATAATGCATATTATAGTTCAAGACTTATAATCAAGTTAAGAAATGGGAGTGTTAGCCATGAATATGTCTTGAAGCAAATGATTTCATTAGTTATGTGAAATTTACTCTAATAATTCTATGAAAATTTAGAAAACATTCTTTATTCCCTTGGGTCAAGTACACATAAAACATGAATACTTGTTCATGGTATTAATCATGAACATAAACAAGAGTTGATAAGGAACTTTTAATTAAACCAAAATTTTAATTAAGACAAGCTCATACTGGTTAAACTTTCCTTATTTCCAAAATAAAACAAAGTGAAAGATTAAAAAAATAAGGCATAATCCAAAAATACTAAAGAAAATTAAAAAAGGATTCAAAGCTGACATGATGAAATAATATCAATGCATCACACATCATGAAAAATATAAAGGAAAGAGGAATAGGTGATAAAAATCATTTCTATTTTGGATATGGATGAGTATCTAGTAGTAGAGTAATGCTCAAGCTCCTTATGTATACACTTAACGCCCAATCAAAGTGAAACCTATGGCTCACCTTTATGTCTTTGCCTAAAAACCTAAAACAAGAGGTAAAGAATGACACTTTTCACAAACATATTCAAGGTTTAAATAAAGCTATTATGTTTCACATGACTATTAAGATTTTCTTTCTATTTTTTGTTTAGTCATTTCTTTTGGGACGAGTTTACAGTTGATATTAGGATTATGAATCCATTGATTCTAGGTTCTTGAAAAGTCTAGAGTATTCACCCCTGTGAGTCACCATTTGTTTTGTTCAACACACCCCACCATGTATTTTTTATTTTAAAAGTGGGGAACCTCCCTAATTATTTTTATAAATAATGAATATCTTAAGGGGGTACCTATGAGTTTTGAGGGTTATGATACTTTTGATACTTGTATAAAATTAGTTTTTTTAATGTTGAATCATGTTGAGGTATACTTTTTGGAAGCACTTGTTCATACTAACCTATTGATGAAAAGGATAAAAAGAATGAATTTATAGGACATGGATTTACATTATTTCATTTTATAGTATTTACTCTTCATCAATCTTTCATTTGGAAACTTTTATTTTGGAGACTTTGTTGCAGAAAACTTTATGTTGACAACTTTGCTTTGGGAGTTTCACATTGGCAAACAATTACTTTGGAAGTTTTTCAATAGTAGATTTATTTGTAGTCTTAGTCTTTAGGAGCTTATTCATTGGTAAATTTTATACCAGATAATTTATTTTAGTGACTTAGTCTTTAAGAACATTCATCAGAATAATTATTTTGATGACTTTGTATCAAAAAGATTAGTTTTAGAAACATTATCTGTAAAAGGTTTGGTGTCGAGAGTTTTTATTTGGAAACATTCACTTCAAAAATATTCTCTTTGGAAATATTATCACCTAAATATTTTATGTTAGGAACTTTCACTTCAGAGACTATGATTTGGCAATAATTTCTTCAACAACTCTCATTTTATAAGGATTATTTTGGAAAGATTGTCTTTAAAAATTTTCATGATAGAAGCTTTTCATCGAAATGATTCATTTTTCGACCTTAGTCATCGATAAATTTTGTTTCAATAACTTTGGGGAACATATCTTTCTGAAGAGCATTCTACAGTTCAGATAATTTTATCCCAAATATAAATTTGGACTACCTTTGACTAGGCTACGTAATGACATATGGTAACAGAAGAAAGGCTACATGATGGCAACTTGAATGACAAGCAATCTTATGTGGCATGTGCACTAGGATAAGGTGGTATAATTCAAATTGAATGAAAGTGAAAAGCTCATAGAAATTTATGAGTAATGGTGAAAACTATAAATAAATATAAGATATCTATTTGCATCAAGCCTTGAGTCGAGTACATGTCATTTCATATTTAAACTCGACTAGACTTCAAAGTTAAGCAATTTAAAATCCATAATTTTAATCAAAATTGATTTGTGATTTATGAATTACAATTTAATGAGTATATGCCATTATAAAAATCTTGGACAATACCAATAATTAGTATAATCACCATGGCATCATCATCTAGGTCTTATAAGATAGCCCCAACACATTTCAAGTTCTCAATCAATTATTTTATAGAGTACTTACACACTATATTTAAAGCTACTGCATTTGATGGGTGATATGTAAATTACTCATTGTTATGGGAAGTATTGTAAAATGTAGATTAATTTTCACTTGAATAAGATATTGAATATAAAGATAAGTAGCTAGTGAAGGACATACTCCCTTTCAAGAATTAATCCTTATACTACACAACCTTAAATGTAGAGGTGATATCATGCATTGATCCACTTTAGGGACTCTTCTTCAGATGGAGAATAATTGATGGAGGATATCTTCATTATATTGATAATAAAACTATTGTAATGTATATTATATGATAAGTGTTTAACATGTATTTAATATTACCCATCACAGATGTTAGTTTTGATTTGCACATAGTCATCACATGGAAGGAAACCAATAATATAGAGTGATCTCTATCAAAGTGGCTTCTCCCTCAAGAAATTTTTACTATAAATAACATGTTAAGATACCCATCCCCATCACGTGATTCAGAATGGGAATCCATGTGGGAATGGCATTATTGAACAAATTATTTGGACATGTTAGTATCTATTTTATATGCCTAAAATGGGTTCCCCAACTGGACTTGATGACTACCTTGGAGGGCACTTACACTTTTGTGGAAATCATAAACACTTTCCTCCATGATTAAATCCTACATAAGGATAAGTTCCCACTAGGAGGAAACCTCTATATGATTTTCTTCTTATTAGACATAGTCATGGGTGCTATGTATAGACACAACAAATTCTTATGGGAGCCCAACATCAAAGTCATCAAGAACAATACTTGTGACTACCAAAATTTCATGCACATATTCATATGTGAGTAATATATAAAAGATCACTAAGGATCTTTACCCTAAGGTCTAGATGTAAATACATGGTCTGACTTTAGAAAGAATTTCACATAGCATAGCCCATACACTTGCCAATAACATTGGATATTATTGTATCTATCTATACCACAAAATTATTATGGTCACAAGCCACAAGGTAGATCCTATTCATCTCCCAAAGTTTATTCTAGACAAGATAGCTGAGCAAGAAATCACATATCAAATTTGGAATAGAATTGATAAAAAATTGACTAAAAATAAAGTCACCTACAATGGATCCCACATCATCATTAGATGAATGTAGTATAAAATTCATATGCAATTCAAATAAGCTAGGAATTCCATGATGCAATATGCGTTTTTCACCTTACCTCATCGAGACTAGGATCCTCATGGAAAGGTCCAAAATAAGATTCATACCCTTGGGCTTGCTTATAAGCATTAGTGATATATCATGACTTACTATTGTAAAATGACAAGGATTATGAGGGGGTCAAGGAAATGGCCACAACTATAAGACTAAGTGAGGACTTGATGAGAGTTATTTAATTGGAACCATATCTAACACTCAGTGAAGTGAAGTTCAAAATTACACCACTTAAAGGATGGAATTCCTCAAAATTTTGGAATGGTAGGAAATCACAACATATAGAAGGAGATTAGATATAACCCTAAATAACTCAAGGCTAACTTTTGGACCAATAAAAATTGATATCTGAGGCACCACTCATTGGAGAGCATGAAGAAAAAGATGAGGAAGAAAAACTGTGTGTTTCCACACAAGCAAAAGAGGAACCAATGCTCCCAGCCTAGGCTTAAAAAATATACTTGATAAAGATCAAGCAAGAGTTAGATAAGGAACTAACTATAGTAGGAGGTAGTACATAAAGGGTAGAATTTGTAATCATATTCTTAGACTCCTATGCTAAAGAGTAAGTAGTATCTTCCTCATCCAAAATTTGTAGCAATGATCTTCTCTCTCTTTCATCACATGCAATAGTTCCCCAGTAGCCAAATCCACAAGGACATATTAGAGAAAGACAAAGGATAGAACATAGACTCATCCAATAGAAGAGGTGAATGAGGATAATATAAAATAGGTAAAGTTATTAAATTACGAGCACTTAATTCCAAGACACCTATCATAGGTGAATCATCTAATAAGGATCCCTTGCTCACAACTTCTTTAATTTTATCCCCTTTGAAATCATTACCTATAATTTATATCAACTATGGGCCTATGGTTTACACATTCATTCCATAGAAAACACTCTCTATAGGTTTAATTTTATTGCATCTATCCATGAGTCTACCTATAACCATTGCACCTGCTCTATCCTCCATTGTTGTGGTTATCCCTTTCATTTACATTTCATTAACATCCATCCCACCAACACTAACTCTATCTATTCTAGACATTATTTAATCCATCACATAAATTACATCCCCTTCTACCCAATTAGTTTCACCCTTGCCTTATTCCACTCCCACCACCATAACCACAGTGATAAAAACTGAAAGGGCACCTAGGAGGTAGCCAGTCTTTGTTGTCTAGTTATTACCATAGTATGGAAACATAGATTGGTCAAATATTATTTGGCCTTCAATGCCAATCCTTCTACACAAACTAAAAAATAAATTGAATAACATGATTAAGTGGAATTATATCCCTTAGATCCCTAAAAAATCACTCTTCTAGATTGGGCTAATAAATTAGGAACCTCAGCCTCTATTAGGCCCAATTTGAAGATAAAAATGTCCAATGGTGAGCTCTGTATACACATAATATTTTCAAACTTTTACTAATTATTGACACTTTTTATCTTGTAGGTATGTATCGAGTCCCAGTCTCTATGAGTTCATGCCTTAAGGGGTGCATCAAAAAAGGGGTGGGTAGACCACTAGTGCTTTGTAGGATTGTTATCCCTTTTGCCACTTGTTATCTACACACTTGTCTCTTGAAGCCATTAACCCTAAGATTATTCTTATCTGTTGTACCCATTCCATGAGTTTTCTACATTTTATCATCTTTTTCCTCACCTAAATCTCTATTTGTTAGTCATTTATGCTAGGTCAATTGGGTTGAACTTGTATAGTTTCAATATATTTTCACTTTGGAATTAGGTGAGCCATTAGCTAACCTAGCTCAAGACCTAGTGAATAATTTTCTAAAATTATGCTATGTCAGTTGGGTTGAACCTATCAAATGGGATTTTTGAAAAGGTTAAGGGTAAAATCCACCTATAAATACAAGTTCATTTCCATAATTTATTAAGGAGAAGAAAAATAAGAAGTAAGAGTGAATGAACATTTGTTTATTGGCCATTCTATTTGAGGAATAAATCTTAGGGTTCCATACTTTCTTTAGAGATATGGATTTTTTCTTATGGATAAGTATTTTGGATACATTGATAGATTGTGTAGCCTAGAGATGATTTTTCTTTGTCATCCTTACATACCATAACAACCTCTTGTAAATCACTTTAGCCAAGGGAGAGATTGAGGCTCGACAGGTTCATCTTCAAAGGTAAGTATTCCTAACTCTATTTCTCCTTTGTAAGATTAGATATATATGCATTTGTGCTTCTCTTCCATGTATTAGGATTATGTATACAATGACATGAGTATGTATTTTATGCATGCTTAGTTTTATTGTTTCTAACACCCACTTTATGCCATAGGTTTTAGTGAGCACTAGATTGGATTTATTTTACTTGTTATTAGTTTAAATAAAATAACAAAACCTAAGACCGCCTTAGGGTTATTGAATGATTATGTTAGACTAGAGGTTTTTAAATCCTCCTTAGAATGGTGTATTAAGATAATATATACCTTAACTAGGTCTAGTGGATCCCCATATAGGTCATGCTCCTACTTAACAAATGTGTCCCCAATCAAAAGTGTATCATATAATCTATCCTTTCTGAGTTAGGATTGAATTATAGACATGGTGAATTTATGATTGCATACATTCTATTGAACCAAATGCAAATCTAAAAATTATAGGATTTGTTTCACTGATTTATTTATTTTATAATTTTTAGTATCATATATTCATAATACTAGGTTGATTGTATTGATATAGTTTTAAATTTTATGCATATGTATAACACATAGTCACATCCAAATGACTCTATTATTTTTGTGTAGGTTATTTTCTAGGTACATGTTACTCGACCATCTCAATCGACACAATATAGTTTTTTAGACTTTTAGACATTTAGGCTAGACTACTAGGTTAACCCAATTGACCCTGTACACTTCTAGACATCCAGTCTAGACTACTAGGTCGACCTAGTGGACCTAGTACACTTTTAGGCATCATATTTAGACTACTATGTTGGCACAATTAATCATATACATTTTAAGAACTTAAAAATAGGCTTTTACAAAGCTTGGTTGACCTAGTTGACCCTGTTAGTAGGATTTTAAAGCATTTATACAGGTTTTTTAATAGTAATCTCAATTCTTTACATCTTCAAACCCACCAAGTTTCCTTTCTATCCTGACTTTCTTTCCTTACAATCTTTCTTTTCATAGTTTACAATCCTTAAAATTTCCTCTATATAGTCAACTAGATCAACTCTATCAACCTAGTTATGTATTTTATCTATTATCTAGATAACTAGGTTGACCATATTGACCCTATTCATTTTTAGACCTATTGTTTCTATAGTAAAAATGTGACACTGTCAACCCTATTCTAGATTCTATGCATACATTATTGACTAAATTGACATTGTACTATGTTTCAAATTTGGAATTAACCTTTATATGCTAGTAATTAGCTCACACTTTCATTTCTTGTTGCTTGCATGTTTAGAATAGATCACATAATCTAATTATGTGCTTTTCAATATACAATTCAGTTTCACTATTTTATATTTTAAGCACACAAAACCAAATCACAAAATCTTAAATGAGCATTATAAAAATTGTCTACCCAAGGCCAACTTACTTGAATTTCATCTCCAAGGGGGAAGTTGACTTGGTTTTCTATCCATGTATAAATACATAATTAATGGTATATTTTATCTAATCACCTGACACACTTATCACTATAATGTGTGAAGTAAGGGGGTAGGCCCCAATACCAAGCCTATACCATTTCTAATATAGATCCTTTCATCCCAAACATAATGAAACTCTCCTTAAATTATTTTTTAGTTCCTTGATTATAACTAACTTCTAATCACATTTAAAATTATACTCTACTAATATAACAACATTCAGTTTGACCACATAGTTACCTTTAAATTTCAAAGTTGATTGATTGTTCTTTACTTAATTGTGTGTTTTATTTCAAAAACCTACATTAGCCAACATTGGTGCAAGGTTTTGTGATTTGTGCCTCAATTGGATCAACCTTATTGATCCAATTGATTGTTTGTTTCCCTTTAATTCTTGTTTTTCTACGTACTTGTAAAAATATTCTTGTTTTAGTGTACAATTGTTTCAATCAACATATTCTATTATATGTTATCTAATTTTCCTTGGTTTTATGCTTCATCAACCCAATCAAACCTATACACTTTTTCAACCTTTATCTATTATTATAGGTTGACCTAGTCAATCTTGTATAGTTTGTATAACTTGTTCCCTATAATAGATCAACCCACTCAACTCTATATAATTTATGCCACTTCTTATTTCCTTACTTTCTCATCTCTTTTTCCTATTTTATTCTTTCTCCTTTGTAATGAATTTTCTATTTGAAGACAACACTAAGTTTAATTCAACAAACATGATGAGTTTTACCAACCCTCATAAGGTGTCCCATATGTATAGTAGGTTTCCTCTCTTTCATGAGATTAATGTTCATATATCCACTTTCAAAACAAACTATGGGACCCCTCCTCATTCATCTTCACAACATAATATTCTCTTCTCTCTTAAAGATCAACCTGATTTAGATTATATGATTTAAATGCTCTTCTTTATCTCAAAATTTACTCAACATCAAGGAAAATATCCCTCTACCATTTACCATCTTATCATTATTGGTCATGTTGAAGAGCATCATTCACCTAATCCCACATTCTCAAATGGATTTGGTTGTACTAATTTCCTTGATATGATAACCTCTTCCATTGATTATGACCCCTTCTCATGGCATGACCTCTTCTTATTCCACTAACATGACAAGTTATACATCTAGTGGGCCTCTTATAAGACCCACTATCCTCAAATATTATATTAGGGCATCATTTTATACCTAAGACAATCATGCTTCTAGTTCTTCCTCTTCTCATCCTTTAACTATTCCATATTTTGATTCATAAACAAATTTTACCATTAATGATTAACATTCTCATAGTTCATGTCAATCTCTTAAAAACACTAATAGTGGTACCCAAACCACTGATACCAACTTTAATACTTTAAATAGTGTTAACAATGCCAATAAAACCCACCAAATCTTAATAAAAACACTTAATCAAATGAATAATTTTCAAGCTCATAATACAAATCAAATGATGATAATGCAAAACCACCATCTCTATCTTTAAACTCGTCTTTAAGCAATGTCTTGGGGCATGGATAATAAATTTTTTCCCCCCATTTCCTCTTCAATATTCTTAAGGCATTCTCATTATTTAACCTCCTTTGGTCAACATAGCCATCAAGCATCTTCAAAATGAGACTCTTATCACTAAAATTGATAATAATGATATAGGAGGTATCACGCCTACCATTTATTATGACGGATCAATTGATCCTACCATTCATCTTAAAACATTTATAAATCTTTAAAAATATTTGGTGAAATGAAACACTTATGTCACTACCAAGATCATAGCCATAACTCTTACATGGGATTCCTTAGATTAATACGACCAACTAGAACCCATTCTATTGCTAGTTTGGAAGATTTAGTGAATGCTTTAGCCCAAGAGTTCTAAACTAGTGATCTTCCTAAAAAAACTTTGGCCCATTTCATAAATTATAAACAAGTTGAAAATTAAACTACCCAAGATTTTGTTAAAATGTGGAAATTTTTTTCAAACAAATGTAAACATAACATGGCTCATGATAACCTTTTCCATCTCTTTACCAATGATATTTTTCCCAAGTTATAATATTAGGTCTGCACTCTCTCTCCATGTACTTTGGAGGAGGCTATTGACCAAGACAAATGTCAAGATTTCCTTATGCATAAATTTGAGCCATCCCAACCTTCTACAGGTCCTCATATCTTACTCAATAATAAAAATTGTAATGCTACTAATGATGGTGTCACAAAATCTTATGACACCATACACATTATTCAATCTATTATTCCTAACCAACTCCCTCTTCTCAACAATATACCAATCCTCATTTATCTTCACCTAATAACATCATTGTTCACAAAATTTTATCCTTAGTTGAATTAATTAAATGTATACCTAGGCCTCTTCCATGATAAATTGATCCCACTCATCCTATCAAATCTTGGTATGATCCCAACATGTTTTGTCAATTTCATGATAGTTGGAGTTATTTTCATGATACATGTAGGCAACTTCATAATTTAGCTATGGATTTTATTCTTGGTCCTAATTGTGATCATTATTCTATCATTTGGAAGTGTCAAGAAGCATATAACATTAATTTTAAGGCTCATGAAACACATACTAAATCTTAATCCTTAAATCAAGCTAATGCTCATTTTGCTATCTATAAAGACCCTCTTCCTAATCACCAACATAATTGAGATACCTAAGACAAGCCCGCCCCTTCCATAACTATGTTTAAATTTTTATTTACCCCAATTCTAAAGATAATGTGGTTAACATGACTAATATGTGAAGGGTGGTTGATTTTATTAATTTGTAACCTATCTACACTCCATTATCTCACACATTTCAAGTTATCTAGGATTATTTCCAACTCACTTAAATGAGTTGGGGTAAGATGACCTTATAAAATTTGATGAACCAATTCTAAATCCTCCTTTGGGTAATACTTCCTATTCTATTTATATCATCCCTCTATCTTTTAACACTAATGATAATCAAGATTGTACCAACACTTCTTCTACCATTCCTCAAAATCAACCTGAACTAGTTACTTCACCTTCTCACCATAATTTACAACTTTTTTCTAAACATTTTCATTCTTATCAAGATAATTTCCAATGTACTTTGGATCCTCCTTCCTAATACCTCATTAATCATTATTCACTTATTTATAATAACCTTGTAATGGGTTATAATGAGTGAGATCCCATTATGAAAATCACTAATTTCCCATCCCAAATTTCATTTATTAATATTATGAGGACATTTATACATCATATAAACCATCTTATGAAACTATTATTCAAAATAAACATAATTTGTCTTCCCCTAACAAGATGTGAAGTAACCTTATCTAGATATGATGATAACATATTACAATAATGTGAAGAGATGTCCATCTATATTGATGAAACTATGGACACTTCTCTTTTCTTAAAAATTCTTATCACTTCTATGATTCTCAATGAAATTTTTTTCATATGGATTATCCTTCTTTATTAATTAGTGTCCAAATTGGTAATATCCAAGTCAATCATGCATTGATTAATGAGGGTTCAAGAATCTATATTGCATCTCTTGATTTTATCAAAACCCTAGGATATTTTGAATGCAATATCAAGTCCACACATAGTACATGCCAAGGATTTGATCAAATTCAAATGCATCCTTTAGGTTGTGTGTGGCTTACCATTACCATCCCACCTATAAATATTCATGTGAAGGTGATGATATTTAACTTTCATCTCTCTTATAATATTTTACTTGGTAGGATGTGGACTCACTATATGAGATTAGTTACTTCTTCAACTTGTCAATGCATTGAATTCCCTCAAAATGGATACATTTAGAGGATTATAGGTGAAACGAACCCTTTTAATTTCAATTAATTCCAAGACCATGGTGTCTTCAATATTCCTACTCTTGAACCTTTACCCAATGTTCCATTTTGTGAGTCTCAATGATTCAAATTCCCAATCAATTTCAATCAAGGTTACAATGGTAATCCCAAACTCATTAGGTATATTACTCCTAACCTCTTAGATTCCAATGATGATGATCATGATGATATCAACCTAAATATTAAAACTTCTTATCTCTCACCTCATCTCATCTCTTATATTCCTCCTTCTTTATATCCTCTTTATCGTAAACCTCTTTGTGATGATCTTCCCATTATCTTAACTAAGACTAAGCATTTTATTAACCACAATTCATCATATGACAAGGTCATCCCTACTTCAATAATTGATCTTCACACACCTAACTATGATGATAGTTACACCTTAGATGATTCATTCCTATGTGGTCTTGTTCAAGCCCATGATACTAAGATTATTTGTTAACATTCTTCTTTGTTTGAGTCTTTGTGTGTATCTTCCCATGTTACATCATTTATAATTCCTAAATTTAGTATTTTTCCTCTTTATCATAGAGTAGATATGGTGATGACACCACTTATTCTTTAAGAACCTCATAGGAGTATGCTCATGGATCGTGTTATGGCTAGGCCTTACTAATTTTATATGTACCCTAAACCCTATAGGTTTCTTATCTTTGAGATGCATGTGACCCTTATTCGGCCTTCTATAGAACTCACCCCTCCATTAGTAGAGCCCACATTAGGTCCCATTATTTTTACTACTATATTTGATCCCAATGTTATTCCAATTATAGTTGATCCCATTTCCACTCCAATTATTGTTCAATTTATCCCTACTTTTGATCCCATTTTTCCTTCCATTGAGCCTAGTCATGTTCTTTCCCCATCATCACCTTCTATTGGTGATTATTTTATTCCTTTACCTTTAATGGCTCAATTACCCACCAAATGGTTTGATAATACTTCTTAAGCTCCTTCCATTTCTTTTACACCTCCCCTTGTGAGTACTTATACTAATCCTACTCATAGGTATATTTATTGCTTTCATAGAATAGATAATCATTCCTACACACATTGTCACAAGATATGAGAATATACTTATACTTTTCATCCTTCATCCCCTCAATCCTCAAATAAGGTCATACCTCCCCCAAAGGTATTACTTGAGTATATTCTGAAGTATGGAGAGGTGTATTATGTTTAGCACCAATGTGGCACCCATCACACTGAACATTGATTCATTATTCATTAATATCTTAAAGATCACCTTATAATTATTCCTTCACCTTCTACCATTCCTCATATAATTCATTCCCACAAGAAATATCCCCATTCTTCTCCCATGGTTCTACCTTTAGTGGTTCCATACCATCCTATGGTCTCTTCATCACCTTCTATTCCATCACTGATGATTCTTCCACCCATGGACCTTCCCTCAACTGTGGATACTTCTCCACTTGTGAGTCCCTCACCTATGGATACTTACCCACTAGTGATTCCCAAATCTCTCATAGATCCCACTCCCATGCATTCTTCTGAACATCCCTTTCCTGATATTCCTCCTCAACATGATCCATCAAACATTTATACTTTTTATTTTGATGAGATTAGACAAGAGTTATTTTCATAGTTTTCACTAAACATAGATAAGACATTAATATTAGTTCACATCCAACTTCATAAAGATATATCCAATGTTATGGATAATGTGTGTGGGTAGATTTATTAGTATTTATGAGCACATGCATGGTGATTTTAAATTTTCATTTTATTTGGACATGTGTTCCAATATTATCTTTATCTATCTATTATATCATTTGACATTATGTCAAATCCTTATTTATCTTACATGGTGACTTTACTTTCACACTCTATATTACTTACACTATCATTTATGCTTGATTATGGATATTTTTATTTCTCATTACTTTCTCTTTCTTTCTTAAATTAAATTTCTTAAAATTTCCCTTCTTATTTCTTCTTGATTATTTTCTTTCTTATCTCTATATTTCATAACTAATTCTCATTGTGACTTGGTTATACAAACCTAGTTACCTTTAGTCATTCCCTAATACCATGTGATTAGTCATCAAAAATATAAGTTCATTATAATTTCCTCTTACTTGTCCACTTTAGTTATCCTTTTTCCATTTATTCCTTTCGCACTAACTAATAATATACCTTTTTGAAACTTGAGATAACATGTTAGTTCATTATTAAGCCTAAGTGTCCTAGTCAATCTTGTCATTGGTTACTTATCTTCCTTTAGTATAAGCTTATATCTCATTCATTTGTATCACTCTATATCTCATGACTAATCATTTCAAGTCTAAATGGAGGGGGAATTTTGAAAATCCTTAAAAACATTTAAAATCCAAATCATTTAACAAAAGGCAATAATCTAAAAAAACATTCAAAAATTCTTAAAAGTTAAATCACACTAAAAGACATGATTCAAAGCACATCTCCTTTTTATAGTTGAAGATCAAACTAAATAGTTCACCTAACAGTGGAGTTAAGGTGTCCATTTGGGTGTGTAAGGACAATATATTAGGAAAGGAGAACAAAAAAATCTTTTAGTGCTACCTAATTTCTCATTCTAGTACCCAATCTTCATAGTAGACTAATGAATTTGTAAGGGGTCCTGAGGAATAGGGAACATGTCACGGGAAGGTAGGTCCATTTTAATTTTTTTGTACTAATATACCTTCATGAGTTGATCTTAGTACCATGATTATTTGTCTAAAAATATTTATGTCCATAGAGAATAGTTTTCCTTTATACAATGATGGTTACCAGTCACTTACGGTCTTCTCATGTCCTTAGTATGCCTCCTATATCCTAAGGTCTTCTCATAAGACACCTAAGTTATGATTTTTACATTGACTTTTCCATTACCTATATTCCTCATATTTCCTCTTGAGAAACATTATTTTTTTCACTGATCACTCCCCTTGGGATTGCATTTTGTGAGTTTCATTATAAGACAATGGATAGGACCTCACATTACTCATAAATTACCAACATCCTTTATTTCCTAATTTTAAAAGTTATTCCACCTCATTGGTGTTCCCTTAGTGAGTTATAGTGTAAGACCATATATAAGACCTGACATTTCTCATAAATTTTTCTAATAATCCAAGTCATAATCAAAATTACATGTGTCTAATATGAGAAAATATGTGATTGATCATGATGTTACACATCATTGACATGATACCCATCTTGATTTAGTATGTTTTATGCTTACTTCATTTCTCTTTTGCTTTTAACTTCTTTTTTGATTGCATGGAAGAATCTAACCATTTTTTGAATTTTTTCATACTTCCCAACTTGAATTAGTGTGATAAATTTAAGACCAATTTTTTTCTAATTTTATTTTTCTCTTATACTTCCCAATGTGATTTAGTATGATTGAATAACTTAATTGATTTATTTTTATACCTTTTGTCCTTTTACGTCCTTTCCACTTTATTACAATATTTTCATACTTCCTAACATGATTAGTATGATCTTGTTTTAAATTGGTTTCTTATATTTCATTTGGTTTTAAAACAAATTCCTTTTTACCATCTTGTTTTACCACCCTTTGGTTCTATATAATTAGTCATTTTTTTTATTACACATTTCCCAACTTGAAATAGAATGTAGTAAACTTTTTGATTGATTATATTTTACCAATTCCTTCTTACGTATTTATTTTTAACTATGCATGTGTTCTACATAATGCTATAAAATAAAGCAAAACTCATATATTTCCCATAACATATATAATAATATCTAAATGCATGTGCTATAAATAAATATATCCAAACATCCATAACCATAACCATAATGACAACACATACAATAAACATCTAGATAATAAAATTAAACACACACACACACACACACACACACACACACACATATTTATATATATATATATATATATATATATATATATATATATATATATATATATCATGAGTTTTGATATAATAAACAAAATGACATAAAATGATCTAACTCTATGGCTAGGCCCTAAACTACCTATCCCATGCCCTCTCCATGCTACCGAATGATGCCTCAATCTAACTCCTCCACACAGAACACTATAAGGAGGTTATATGAGATCTCAATCTTGACACCTACCCCTATAGATGATCTACTTGAGCCTGCACCTATGCCAACTAGGCCAATGTTACCAAATGTGTCACTCTCTCCTAATCCTATACCTATGTCATATGGGTTAGGGTTGATGCATGTGTCACTCTCTCTTAGGCTTGTACCTATGTCATCTATGTAAATGTATCTAGATGTGAAACTTTACCCTCAACCAAATCCTACCATGTATGTGTCTCTCCTTCACCCACTTCTACAATTGAATGCATGCCCTCTCTATGCACTCATAAGTACTTCATAGCCTCTCTAACTAGTCTAAACCAAACCACCTAAGTTGGGTTAGATGGTACCCTAGGATCCTCCAGTGTACAAGGGTTGTATGATATCAATTTCTCATCTAAGACATCATGAAGTGTTCCCCTTAATAGGGAACCCCATCTAATCTCCTCATCCTCTACCACACCTACAAAAAACTAAACTAGATAGATATTGGATCACTAATATATCTCAAAATCTATTTATCCTTAAGTAAACTTAAGAAAAATTTAACCATCATTTTTACCTATTTATGTGTCATCCACTACCATCTTGTCATCTATGTACCAACTAAGCATAGTATCCCCATCTACCTATCCTCCACAAACCTACTCTATTGGTTTCCTCCTAAAAAACAAATCATATATATGTTCCTCATACCCATCTCAAGCTATGCTTGAGTGGTCTCTTTATACTGTAATTCTTTC
The DNA here is from genome assembly GCA_037957365.1 of Torreya grandis. Classification (NCBI taxonomy): domain Eukaryota; kingdom Viridiplantae; phylum Streptophyta; class Pinopsida; order Cupressales; family Taxaceae; genus Torreya; species Torreya grandis. Next base: position 1,228,894 of record JARHVA010005046.1, on the reverse strand, counting down.
CTGGCCCACTTATTGGGTCATTGAGACATCTACTATCTTTGTTATCTCCTATTCTTACTACCTTTGTTTATTCCATATCCTTGATGGCCATTACTCATCCTATTATAGAGACAACAATGGTACTTATGGTGGTCCTACCTCTAGCCCCATATTCTCCCACTTTGCTACCTATCTTTCTTGACCAGTCCATGGTCTCTCATGATGTGGTCTAAGTATCTACATCACCACTAGTGGCCTTAGTCTTCCTCTCCCCCATATATTTCTGACATTCTAGGCCCAAAATTTGGGCACCACTATCAGCACTAGTGGGTGAGGTAAGCCCATCTATCCTAGCACTCATGCCATCAAATGTGGCTCTGTCTAATAGGTATAATTTCCTGTCACCTCTGTTCATGCCAAAGTTAGTACAAATATGTCCTAACTAGGCCATGTAGTAGCAATGTGCCCATATAGATACCATGCTTATCTACTCATCTCTCTTTTTTTAGTGTTAACATGTGGGGCACAACCCATGCTATCTAGTCCTATGTCCATCCTTATACCTAAGGTGACCTATCATCGATCATATGGGGAAAACCCACTAGCTGATATATGGGAGACCACTCATAGATCCATGTCATCAATAATATGATCATACCTATCAAATTCTACCCTCTGGTTAGCATTCCATACATGTCATGCATGAGTTATACCCAGATGATATTACCTAGGTCATATAACAACCTCTCCTCTAATATTACCAAGCTCAAGTCTATAAGAAAGAGTGGTACATTACCATCTAATTTGTGAAACAACACTCATGCTATCAAAATTCCTATCATAGACTTATATATGTCAATAATTTGTGATATATACACATCAAACATGCTCACCCTCTAGCCTAAGTATATCCTATTTGAGCCTATAGCCCATATAGCTAAAGCTCTCCTATCCTCACCACTATCATGTATCACTATGACCACAAGTGTTCCTACTATGGAAAATCCTAGGATGGCATGCACATCCTCTAAGGTGATATCTACCTCTATAGTATCCCCCTCTACCACCCACTTGAAGGTGTTAATCAATCACTCCCACTATCCCAACAATATGACTAATAGATTTGAGCTCAGGGGTATCCTACACATGTATATTATGCCTCTTAGGCCTAAAAATATTAGTCTCACTCTATTCTATATTGACAAGTACTCTAAAATATCTAGTAGCCATGATGTATCTACCAAATTCCATAATCTCAAATTCACCTCTGATAAAAAAACAATAAAAGATGTATTACATCCTCCATGTTATGTATAGTAAAATTACATTCTTTTAAAATGTTAATAAAAACCAAGACCCAATTTCTTTAATATAGTTGTTTTTAATCAATTTCACCTATTTTTAGCCTACTTGGCCCTTTTATCCCTCACTCAATCATTTTAGGTCCTTCTAGCACTGTTTTAGCCACTTGCATGCATTTTTTGTACAAATTTCGTCCTTTCGTCAACACTAGTTTGACCAAAATTTCCATATTTTTTACTTAGTTGGCATAAAAATCTAAGTTAACCTCCCTTTAGTACTATGTTATCATACTAGACTTTTTTGCTTAATCAAAAAACTATACTAGGTTAGTAGTCTATAAAATATGTGAGGTATGCACATACCTGCTGGGTCAAAAATATGGATTTTGTCATTTTTTAGACTACTATGTCAACTGGGTTGACCTAATTGTTTTTCCCTACTGACCCCTTACATGTTTGTAAATAAGTGCCTTTCGATAGTTATTTCCCAAAACCCTTCAAACCCATTTTCCTAATTAGCTTTTCCTACCCTTACTATCTAATTTGGTTTCATTTTGACATCTATAAATTATTAAAAATTACAAATTTATAAAAATACACTTAAATCACCAAAATATTCAAAAATTAGCTTAAAATTTTTAGTTGCCCACCTATGTTGCACCCGTTACCACCTCTGGGGATCCCTCTTTCCTAGCCTATCATCTCTTCACCATCCTAGCTCATTTGGTCTCTCAGAGTTCTTTTTCACTCCACAAGTCAATAATAACAAACCACTTTCATTTCATGCTATTTAAAATCACTTTTCAAAATATAAAACTTTTAATTATTTTTTAGTAGATTCTTTGTTTTGCCTCTATATTTATTTTTACTCATATATTTTTTTAATCATAAAATGTTAAAGAAACATGATGATACAAATAATTTTTTCCACTACCATATGCTTATCTTCAAAAAAATTGATTTTTGGCTTTTTTGTGTGCTAACTTCTTCAGGTTCACCTACTTTTCTTCACATTAGATGCCTTCACTTATCTTGTAATCTAGTTATTTATCTATAGAAATAAAGAAAGTAAAGTTATGTGTTTTTCAATTTGGTCCTTTCATTTATCTTATTTCCTTATTACACTTAAATTATCATCAACATTATGTGTTATCTTCTATTTCCTGAAGTACCATCTCATGTTGTACTCATGTGACATGTGATGAGATTTGAGTGGGGAATATGTATACACATAATATTTTCAAACTTTTATAGATTACTAACACTTTATATATTTTATGAACCCATCGTGTCTCAATCTTTGAGTGCATGCCTTAAAGGGTGTACCAAGAAAGGGGTGAGTAGACCATTGGTGCATCACAAGATTGTTGTCCCTTTTTACACTTATTATCTACAAAAATATCTCCTAGAACCATTAAACCTAAGATTATTCTTATCTATTAAATGCATTTTAGGAATTTAATACATTTTATCCTCCTTTTTCTCATCTAAATCCCTTTTTGTCAGTCGGTTGTGCCAGGTCGATTGGGTTAACCCTATACAGTTTTGAGATATTTTTACTTTGGAAATAGGTTAGCCTTTGGCCAACCTAGCTTGGGACCTAGTGAATAATCATTTGAAATTATGCTAGGTGGACTAATTCAACCCTATTATTTGTGATTTTTACAAGGGTCAAGGGTTAAATCTGATTGTAAATAGAAGTTTATTTCCATCATTTATTAATGAGAAGTGAAAGAAGAAGTAAGAGTGAATGAAAATCTACATATTGACCATTATACTTGATGAATAAAGCTTAGGGTTTTATAGTTTCTTTAGAGATGCAAATCTTATTTTATGGATAACTCTTTTGGATGCATTGATAGATTGTGTATCCTAGATATGATTTATCTTTATCATCCTTACATACCACAACAACATCTTTTGAAGCACCTTGGCCAAGGGAGACATTAAGGCTCAACAAGTAAATATTCAAAGGGAAGTATTCCTAACTTTATTTATTATTTATAAGAGTAGATAAATATGCATTTATTCTTCTCTTCCATGTATTAGTATTTTGTATACATTCACAAGAGTATATGTCTTCTATGCATGTTTAGTTTTATTATTTCTAACCCCCACTTTATGTCACAATCTTTGGTGAGCACTAGATTAGATTTGTTTTTTTTAGATAAAGGTAAAGGTTGGTTTTTTTAAAGGGGTCCATACCCTATGATGAGAGGGTCAAAACTTAGATAATCAAATAAAAATAGTCTGAGATAGCTTAATCAACAAAACCAATAGATCTACTATAAAATAAACCAAAAAATAGCATAATAGAATCAAAAGTAGCTAAAAGTTTAGAAAACCTTAGTAGTTGTAAAGCCTATTGAGGGTAAATTTTAACTATTTAATGTTGGTATGAATGTTTTAGAGCCTTCTAGTCATATTGTTAGTGACCTTCCCAAAATGTTTTTGAAAGCTACCTCAACCTCCCTTATCAAAAATAGTATCAATATCACTAATGATAGTAGCCTGGGTACCAATAATCTTCACCATACCAGTAGTGATGTTATCCAAGTTAGTGAAGTTATTATAAAGGATATTAACCCCATCACTCAAATTTTGAATATATAAATCTAATAATTTTTTATATTATCCTCATTTCAATCCACTTGCTTAATCTTATTTTTATAATTATGATTGAGATTATTCATCTTTTTATAACATCATTGACCAAATTTTTGAGATTGTCTAGCTCTTTATGGAAAAAATTGAGGTTGTCTTGATCAGAAGGATTATTCAAGGAAATAAATCTTTGGACTATATTAGCCTTGTCACAATCCAAAATGTTCCCTTATTTTGATTGACTATGAATAACCCTTTTGTTGGGGTCTTTGTTTAAAAATTCAAAAATGCCCCTTACCCTTTTATGTTTAGAGGAAAAAAGAAAGGGGTTCTTAGGTGGAGGGGTTACAGAAGGATTGCTTCTCAAGTGCAATTTTGGGAAATGGAGATTCAACAAAAAAATAATGGCTTAGTGAGATGGAGTGTCTAACTTCCCAAATTTTAGTTTTTTAATAGAATATTCAATATAAGTAAGAAGAAATAACAACAAACTCACTAGAATAAAATGCCTAAAGTGGTTTTTAAAAAAAAAAAAAAATTTTAATAAAATGTTATCATCCATATAGAATAAATAACTACACAATGATCCTTGAAAGTTTGTCAAATGGCTTAGATAGAGATGTTATAAAAAAAAACCTCCATGGTACAGAGTCAGTTGTTCATCCCCTATAGTGAAAGTGTTTAGTTTGTCTTTTTTATTTCAATGATTACCTTAAAAATTATAACCTTCAATACTGAGCCCTATGATGAAGGAGATTAGACCCTCAATAATGGCAACATCTTTACCTCTAATATTGACTCTTCTATCTTTTTAATTCTTGGCAAAGTTTTGCAAAATGTGAGATTCATGCCCTTTAACCCTATGGAGAAAATTTACAAGCCCTCCAACCTGTAGATGCTCCCATAACATTTTATCCTTCTCCTAGGCCTCATTTAAGGTGCCCTCAATTTTGAGATGTTCATCACCCATCTTGATAGAAACTACCACTAAAATCAAGAGAGGCTCTTGATTGAAGAAACCAAGGATGATAGAGATAGAAATGCAAAAATGATGGAAATGAACTTTCCAAATGAAGGTAGAGATACTCATGATTCTAGCAATGATTAAGCTCCCTATCCTAAAGTGAACTAAATCATAACTAAAACAAGTGTCCTTATAATTTGAATTAGCATATGCTTGTCTCATTATAAAGTTGGATGATGAAGTTATTAGGCATGATTTATGCATTGTTCCATCTAAGGAGTTGGTTACTTTGAACACTAACATTAGCTAAGATATCCGTAAGTTGTTTACCCTCTCTATAGATGTGTGAAACTTTAGTATAAATAATAGAATTACATATCAAAAGTCCTTCATCAACAAAATTTTTAATTTTTCAACTAGGAGTGGAGTAGTTATTCAGACACCTTATGATGTTTAAATAATTTTCTTCAATTTTGATCTTGTCAATACCTAAATCTTTAGTATAGTGAAGACCCCAAAGAATAGCAAGAGCTTTAACATAATGATTTGACTAGATTCCCATATTACCAGAATAAGACGTAATAAAACCACCTTTGCTATCTCTAAAGACTCCTCCCCCTCCAATACTTCCTAGATTTCCTTTTGAAGATTCATCAAATTTAGGTTTTATCCAACCCAAAGGAAGACTTTTCCATTTTATAGTTTTTCTGTTATTAATCTTATCCACAGTAAAAGAGTTCAAAACTAAATAAATGTTCCATCTGATAGAAATATCCTCTTTACTATTAGAATGTTATTTATCCTCTTTGATTTTACACATGGAAATATTTTCTCTAATCCTATAGAAAAGAATGATACTATCTTGGTTATTATTATTGTAAGTTTCTTTTAAAATTATACTATTCCTCTCATTCCAAATTATCCATATATTATGGGGAAAGGATAGATTCCAAAGCATTTTATCTTTTTTTTATTGAAAGGAGATTTCCATTGATTTAAAGAATCTTGGATACTATCTGGTGTGACCCACTCGAGATTAAAACTTACAAAAAAATTGCTCCAAAGAGCAGTTGTAAAAGGACATTTGAATAAAAAGATGATTAGTCATTTCCTCATGCTTCTTACATAAAATTCATCTATTAGAAATATTTTGACCTCTTTTGATTAATTTTTCCACCATTAGAACTTTATTTTGAACTACAATCCAAAAAAAAATATTTACTTTGGGAAGAAAACCCTTATTCCAAACATCCTTCCAAAGAGTATCAGGCTCAAATTGATTGTTAAGAAGCAAGTAACCAACTTTAACACTATAATCCCTATGATTAGTGGTTGTCCACATTAGTTCATCTTGTTTGTCACTAGAAGGGATGTAAACATGCTGTAAATTATTTTGAAGGGTTTGAAGATGGACTTGTAACTCTTGATTCCTCCCTTTTAGGCTTAAAAGCTTCCAATATTTCCTTGAGTTTTCCACATTGATGTAACCTCTCACCATATACCCATAGATAGAATAAAGATGATTACATAAAGGCTTCCCATAAGGAAATGAAGAGAGAGGAGTTGAAAAGCACCATTTATTCTTCCAAAAGGATATGCAATTGCCATACCAAACCTCTATTAGCTTCCATTATAGATGAGAGATCTACAATGAACAAGATTATTCCAAAAAGAGGAGCCACTAGGAAGATTATCAGTAGAGAGAAAATTATAAATATCTAAATGATTAAGATATTTTATTTAATAACATCCTTCTATAGTAAATTTTCCTTAAGAATATGCCAACACATCTTAGCAGTATGAGCAAAATTCATTAATCTTAAGTTATTTAAACCTAAACCACCCAAATATCTAGGTTGACAAACTTTTACCCACATTATAAGATGATATATATTGTGTTCATTAGCGCCTGACCACAAGAAAGGATTTTGAATCTTCTCAATATTGTCAGTAATATTGGAAGGAATATTAAACAATGACATTAGATAAAGTGGTATATTTTGAAGAGTAGTTTGAATAAGAAGGAACTTGGTAGCTTGAGATAGCAAGGCTCCTTTCCATCTAGATAGCTTTCTTCGAAATGTTTCTAAGAGCATATTCGAAACCTAGAAAGGTAATCTATAAGAGAAATGTGGCATGCCAAGGTAACTAGTAGGAATTAGTTACTATTTAGCATTCAAAAATATTGGAGATTTTGTGTTGGCATCTCAATGGACTGTTACCAAAGTACAAAAAACTTTTGTCAAAATAGACAAGCTGACCTGAAACTTGTTCATTAAAGATTAAGTATTCTCTTCAAATTCTACCACTGAATCATAGAGCATAAAAATAGTATCATCAAAAAATTGTTGATGAGATAGAGTTTTACCAATAGTTGAAGGTTTGAATCCTTTAAAATTTCTTTCTCTAAAAACTCTAAAAATTACTCTACTAAGACCTTCATCCATAAGAATGAAGAGAAAGGGTGAAAGAGGATCAACTTGTCTAATGCCATGGTTACTAGAGAAGAAACCCACCAGTGAACCATTCATGAGAATAGAGAACATTGGAGTGGATATACATTCTTGGATATGACTTATAAATTTTTCATCAAAACCTAAGTGGGGAACGAGTTTATTTAGAAAGCTCCAAGAGACCCTATTAAATGTTTTATTCATGCCCAATTTTTGAATCATTCCAACTTTACTACTTTTGTCCATGGAATGGATTGCTTCCTAAATAACCACAATCCCATCTTGAATTTGTCTTTCACGAAAATATCCTCCTTGTTGGATAGAAATTATCTTATTGGTCAATATTTTAATTCTTGAAGCTAAAGTCTTAGTGATAATTTTATACACTATACTGGTAAGACTTATAGGCCTGAAATATTTAAAGTTATGAAAACCAGTTTTCTTTGGGACCAACACCAAGAAAGTATTTTTTTAACTCCTTGAGAAGAGTTCCTTTATTAATAAATTCATTGACAACCCTAAGAAGATGATTTTTACAAATATCCCAATAAATTTGAAAAATACAAGCTAGAAAACCATCGGATCCTAGAGCCTTATCTCCATCTATAGAGAATAAAATACCTTTAAGCTAATTTATATTATCTAGCTGTATAAGGAGAGGAGTTTAGGAGGACTTATCAAGTCAGTATAGATATATCCCAAGATGAAGTGTTCCTATTGTTAAAGTGGTTAAATGTTCTACTAAAAATTATCATTAAGAAGACTTTTGTAAAACTTAATTGCTTCACTGTTTATAACCTCTTTCTTTAAGTTGAGGTTGTCATCTTATTTTATCACTTCAAATATTCTATTGAATCTCCTATGCTTAATATTTCTAAGATGGAAGAAATTTTTATTGCAATCTCCTTCCTTGAGCCATAAAGATCTAGATTGTTACTACCAAAAGGTCTCCTCAAATGCATTAAGATTGTGATACTAATAAAGAAAATCCTTCTCCTCTATATAATCTACTTCATTAATACCAATCTATTCAACTTTATTTTGAAACCTACTAATCTTATCTTTTAATTCTTTCTTCTAAAAAAATTATGTCAAAAACCTATTTGTTTAACACTTTAATATTGATATTCACATTTTTTAGTTTTTGAGCTAAGGAATACATCATTGTCACTCTTGCATTAAATTACCACCACTCTTTGATTTTATCATAAAGACCTGTATGCTGTATCCACATATTTTCGAAATGAAAGGGAGTTGGGTCCTTATAAATGTCCATAAAACTCAAAACAATAGGATTATGATCTAAATGAGTTCTAGGAATAGCAAAGAGGTAGAAATCTTGCCTAGTGAACCAACATAAAGAGATTAAAGATCTATCAAGTTTGCATTGAATGAAATTAGGACCAATTCTTTTGTTGGTCCAAGTAAAATTAGTTCTTCTTAGATCCACATCCCCAAGGTTATTATTAACAATAAAGTCTGTTAATTCTTCCATACTCACAGAGAAATCCATATTTCCCCCTTCGTTTTTACTAGGAAATAAAGGTGTATTAAAGTCCCCCATTATGATCTAGTCAATATCTTGACAAGTATTTCTAAAATATGAAATGCTATTCCAAAGCCTTATTCTACCATGCTTTGTATTAGGGGAATAAATATTTGAAAAAATCCAAGTACTATTATTTATAGCTAAGGTGAAAATAATTACATGATGACCAATTCCATCAAAAATTACCTCACCTTTGATATTACTACTATCCTAAAGTGTGGCCAAACCTCCTAAGGTTCCAATGGAATCAGTGCTATGGAACTTAGCCTCCTTACAAACCAAATCCTTTATCTTAATAAAACCTGAACTAGTCATTTTGGTTTCTTGGATTGCTAAAATAGATGGCCTAATAGCTATTCTAAGATCCTTTAAAACTATATGTTTACCACTACCATTAACTCCTCTAATATTCCAAGAGATGTACTTCATATCTTAACTATTTGAGAGTTTTTTCTACTAGTAAAGAATAGTTTCCATTGAGTTCCTTCTGGCAGTTCATCCATAGTATTACACTCCATAGAATTTAAATTTTCAAGTATCCATTTTTTTTGTTGCTTCCCACATCCATCGTATCCTTTGAAATTATTGTTCATCTTGAACTGGGTACATCTAAAGTTTATTTCTCTCTAGATTTGATTGGTGATTTTCGTATGTTTCTAATATTATATAAAGCTTTGATATCCCTATTTTGAAAAGTATTATTTTCTTTATCTTGAAGATAATTCTCTTCCTCTTGAATTATTGTTACTTCTTCCACTGAACATATTATAACTTATTCCACATTACTATCCAAAATACCTTGAAGTTTTATTTCTTTCTTTGAATAGTGAATGTCTTTTCCACTATCACTATCTGTAGTACTGAGTATTTAACATTCTTATAATGGGATATTTATTTGCCCTTAAATAGGACTCTGAATTGAACTAATTCCTACCATCATATGTTCCTTCTCCTAATTTTTTTGAAGAAGTTCCTTGGCTCGATCTAGCTCATAAGTATTTTTCATCCCAACTTCTTTTTCATTTGAATATCTCTTCTCTTCTTGTAAACTTTTGTCAACTTCTTGTTCAAAATATTTGGACTATAGAAGTTCCTTGTCTATATGTGGCTCAATATTATCTTCTATTTCAAATTATTTTCCTTTCTAATGGATCTCTTCCTCTTGTAGTTTTTTAACATCTTCTTGTTCAAAAAATTTTGCTAGCCAAGCCAACTTAGTTTTTACTTCCTTTTTATTAACATTTTCTGGGTAGGAGTGAATAGAATGTCCCATAGTATAACATTTTCTACATCTATAGTTATTGTTATCATATTCTATATCATGTTTCCAAATACCCAATTTAGAATGCAAAAAGATGAAATCTAGAAGTACATGACCTTAGAGAACATTAATGTAAAATCATGCATGTGTAAGTCTTGATATGGATTTAGTTACTCCATCATAGGCTATTAAGGAATCCATTTAATCAAACATACCATTTAAAACCTCTTGATCCTATAATTATAAGGGTAGTCTAGGAAAATGAATCCAAAGAGGCATGACATTGATGTTTTCTTTAAGAGGATCAAAAGTAGGGGTCCATTTTTTCAAGAAGAGTCCCATATTTCCTAAGAACCATGGCCCTCTTTTTAAATATTTAAGACAATATTCTTGGTTATTAAACTGAATGAAGAAGAAACCTTTGTTCATCACTAATATTTCCATGTAGCCCTTTGGTGACCATTTCCTCAAAGACCAATTCTTAAAAAAATTTATATTTGGATGAAGACCAAGGAATTTACCTATTAGACCCATATTATTTATAGTTACAAATATGTTAACCTTTGCATTTGGTATGAGGTAGTGGAAGCCTTCTATATTGTGATGAAATTATATTACATCCACTAAATTGGGAATTTAAATATTATTTGAAACCCTATTTTCCCCCTTATTTTCCTTTTAGACTATCTCATCCCATGCGAATCTACATGATTCTATCTGACCTAATGTCTTGTCAGGCCTAGCCACATAATTATTTAGGCTCTCTTCCCTACTAGCCTTACCTACCTACAAATTCCCACCACCATTTTCCTCTCACCTCTCTTTCTATTGCTCACTCTCCATTAAAAGTTATATCTTCTCTAAACCCTTACCCTATAGGAAAATTATAAGAGAACTTAATAATAATTTTATTGCTCTTATTCCAATTTTTTTGGACCTAAGAGTAGATTTATTTTACTTGTTATTAGTTTAGGTGAAATATAGAAACATAGGACCCCCTTAAGGTTATTATATGATTGTGTTATATTAGAGGCTTTTTAACCCTCCTTATCATGGTGTACTATGGTATAGATCCCCTAATTAGGTCTAGAAGATGCCCATATTGGTCATGCTCATGTTTAACAAATGTGTCCCCAATAAAAAGTGTATGGTATGATCTATATTCTTTGAGATGGGATTGATTTATAGACATGATTCATTTATGATTACATAAAATCTAATTATTTGAAAAATACACTACATCAGTATATAGGGTAAAGAAGAGGAAAATTAAGGACAACTCAAGTAAAACCGTAATCAATGAAAAGAGGGAAGAAGTCTACTCCCTAAGTAAGAGGAAGAATAGGTAAAAGGGTTAGTACACTTATATTAAGGACTTGAAGTCATAAATGGAGACCCATATAGAAGCCATCATTGTCATATGTCAAGGGATTAAAATGGATATAAAGGATCTTGAGGAAGAGCTAGAGACACTCATATAGCAATAATAAGTGATTTAGATTCCCCAAGGCATTGAGCAAGATGTGCAAGATGTAGCCCTTAGGTTATACAATATTATTGATTTTATCCATTTTTTAAGAGTTATATTGGCTCCACATGTCAATAATATATCCAAATTATTTATAAGCCATAAGGAAGATGATAATAAGCTAAATTTCTTATTGTTATATACCCCTAATAAGGCATTCAGCCATTTGGACTTGGTGACTCCATTAGAGGCATATAATTCTTTAAATTTACCATTAATAAGAAGACAAGAGGCTTGAGATTGGGTACTATCCTCTGAGGCTTTAGTAAATAAGTTGTCCAAGTAAGAGAAAGAGGTTTAGTAGATTTTGTTAGGATTGGAGTTGGCTACCATTTGAGATAATATGGGCAGGATGATGACCCAAGTTATATTTGACCAAATGATTAAACAAGCCTTTAATAGTTTCAAATATAGTCTGAAAGGTTTGAACTTAGAAGACATTGAGGACAAATTGAGTATAATGAGGAATAAGGATATAGAGGTAGAATTATTTAGGGTTGGCTTCATATCCACCAAGGCAAAACATAACAACCTAATGGAGGAGACAAGTAGGGTGACTATCACACACATCCTAGATATGAAATTAATAAAAGAACAACATGTTAAAGTGTATAAAAACTACCAAGACTTGGATGCAAATAAGATAGCTTCTCAACAAATGCGACTTGCTAGTTTCACTATGCCAACACAACCAATATTGCCAAGAATGAAAATATCCATGTCAACACCTCCTCAGACTACTATTCCCTTGGTAACCATTATTCTATCATCCAATTCATCTTCAAGTGTAAATAAAATTATTACATCATTAGCCACTAGTATTATTATAGTTCCCATGATAGTGTTGAGACAAGTCAAGCAAGATCTAGTTTAGATAAAGGCTAATTTTGTACATTTTGCATGTAATAGTCATATCTAAATAGTTAAGTCTTAGTTTCATATATATATTATAATTAAATAAATTTTTGGGTATTATGCATACATTGCATGACTATGATATTTATAATGCATTCTTATATAACCAAGAATTATATTATAGTATTTTTAGATGTAAACAAAGCATTCTGATCTTGGAGGATGAGACAACCCCTTCCCCAAGTTTAATATATACATGTAGAAGACTCTTTTCAAAGGGTCAAAGTTTTTGAATGAAATACAGGAAGAAATCAAGGATATATTATCATGAAACTATGTTTTTTTCTTCTTCTTTTCTATGTTTATTAATTTGAAGTCTCTTTATTTGTAATTGATTTAATAATTATGATGTGTGTTAATGTTATGGATGAATCCAAATATTATATTAATGAATGTTAGTCTTAAATGTGTAACAGATATTGAATATTGATATGTTTCATTGATTTATATAGTTAGTATAGGTTGAATAAATAATATAAAGTGTGTATAAGTATCTTATTTGATATAGTATTTTATGTGAGAAATAGCTTCCATGGACAAATTCTTGACCCAAACTGTAATCTCTTGTATAAAGGTATACAACAATAGCCTTAAAAAGAGAAACCTTTAATTGAGACTAATAATCACCCTATATCTAAATACATAGAGTCCCTATCATTTTTATGCATAAGTGTGCAAAAGTTTCAAACAATAAACACTGTTTCTTCAGATACTTGTCTACTAAAGAGATAGACTAAAAATTTTTTGTTTAGAGACACATAATCCTTCTTCCTGCCTTACCCTTCCCTGTTTTGAAGTTTATTTGATATCTACCCACCAAATATTAGTCTTCCACCTATATAACTCACATATTAATTTATATGTTTTATTATAATCCACACATCTACCCACAAACATGGTTGAACAACCCATAAGCTTAACCTATTATTTCACCACTCAGTTTCTCTAACCACATACCTAAAACTCATGCCCTAGAGTAGAACCTTGTTCCAAAGAGATCCTAAAAATTTAGAGGTTACCTAATTTAAAACTCTTTGAGGTGTGCATAAAACCCACATCAATAAGTCTTAGGCCTCATATTCCTTTAGGGAGACAAGCCTTGTCCCAAGAGTTAAGTGGAAATTTGAATTTTTCTTCTACAGGCTTCTAGATATATTTTATTGGTTGTATTCGAACTAATTATCAATATTTATTGGGATAGAAAAGATAGACATGACATATACCAAGATAATTTAAAGTTAAATTTTAAGAAGCTAAAGCTTTCTTACTTCATAAAATTAATTTGCCTTTACATCCTACCATTTTTTTATATTCTATCAATAAGCAAGTTCCAATACTCAGTTCTCATTTTTACACTAAATAGAGGCATCCATAGGTATATAGATAAAAGGTTCTTTATTAATCAGCCCAAAATCTTGGGTATATTATTTTGAAGGCCTTTAGGGGCGTTGATAAAGAATAGGGTATCTTTTGGAAGTTAACACATTGTTAAAAAATATCCTCATAGCTTTTTAGTATTTTTTTGAAGATATATTCTTCCACCATTGGTGCTTCCCCTATCATCAATATATTATAGACAAACTATTGATGTATACTAGGGGTGGTGTTAGGTTCCAATTTTATTCCCTTTATTATTAATGTGGTCCTAATTTTTTTATGATTATAATAAAAAATTTTGCCATCATTATGAAGAGATATGGAGACAAGGGGTCTCTTTCATGAAAGTATCTCCTTACTAGAAATAAAACTTATAGAACACTATTGATGATGATAAAGAACATAGGTATTTAAATTCAAGTTGAAATTAGACATATAACCACTTGAGTAAAATTGAACTTGTTAAGAACCTTGTAAAGTAATCCCAAGAGAACCTATCGTAAGCTATGTTCATGTCAAGCTTGAGAAACATTCCTTTTATAGTTTAATTATTCACTGAGTGGATGTCCTCATGGGTGATTATGATTTCATCAGTGATTTATCTTCTAAAAATTGATGTGCCTTGTTGATTAACTATAATCTTATCCAAGATCATTTTTAATTTCAAGGCCAATGATTTAAAACATATCTTGTATAATATGGAGAAAATACTGATTGGTATGAAATCCTTTAATTGGTTTGCTCTCATTTTTTTGGGATTAAAATTAAGAAGGTATTATTAAATTCCTTTATAATGGTGCCTAATTGGAATAATTTAGAAACAACTAAATGGACTTCCTATTGGATAATGTCCTAGTCTTTTTGGAAAAAGAGGGGGAAAATACATTTGGTCCTAGGTTTTTATCCCCCTCCATATCAAAGATAATCATTCAAATCTCTTTAAGGGAAGGAGGTTTTATAAATTTGGTGTTATTGACCTAGTCAATGGCACTTAAGAGGAAGTTTGATACCTAGTCTTCGAGATCCAGATCCCTGTAGAGAGTAGGATATGAGTTCCCTGAAGTATTTGATAATATGTCTCTCCATTTATTTTTATTCTCTACAAACCAAACCATCTTCTTTTAGTATTTCATTTATTTTATTCAAGTTACTATTCCTAGAGGATAACTAGTGAAAATAATTATTATTCATATCTCCTTCATTTATCTAAAGGCATCTCAACTTTTATTGCAAAAAATTTTCCTCTTTAGTTTCCAGACGGTGAAAAGTTTTTAGCAGTTCCTTTTTTTTTATCAAAGATAAATATTAGGAGACTATAAATATTTATTGTTTCCTTTTATTTTTTTAAATATGATGGGCTATAAATCGAAACTTTAGGTATTTAGAAGTTCCTTTTATTTGATCAAAGATAGATATATGGGGACTATTATTAGTTTGCTATGAATTCATTTCGTTCCATCATACTATAATTGAATATTAATAGTCCCCATTTCTTTTCCATGGGATAAAGAGGATAATTGAAATCTCCCACAATTATCCATTTCCAATCCTCACTATTTTTTGAAACTCTTCTATTTCACTCCATAACCTTTTCCTTTCATATCTATAATTGGGAGCATAGATATTAGAGAGTATCCACTATATTTTATTATTGTCCTCCTTAAAATAAACATCTATGTAGTTATAAATCTTATGTAAGACCATTCCATTAATGAATTGACATTTCCAAAAAATAACCATCCCCATGTTGATCCTCTTGAACTACTAGTTGTGATTCTTGCATTATTCCAAACATTATTATTAATTTTCAAAATTTTATCTCCCAACATCTTCATTTCTTAAAGAATCAAAATTTTAGGTTTAAGTTTTAATATTATATTCCTTACCAACCTTTATTTCCTATATTTATTCAACCCCCTAATATTCCATGATATGAACTTCATTTTTTGGCATTGGGAAAGAGCTTGAGGGTCTTTTGAGTACCCTTCACCACTTCTTTTTCTATTTATTTTTTCTTTGTTTTTGAGTTAGGCTTCCTAATAGGAGTTCTTGGTTCTCTTCCCACCTTTGATTTCTTCTTAAATTTTATGGTAGTGATTTGGATCCATCATCCTTCTTTAGTCCTTTTGTTATCTACTTGATTATTGGCATAAAAGCACTGACCTTGATCTACTGAAGTAAGTTATACCCGTTTTTATACTTGATGAGAGAAAGGCTACATGGAAGACATAATAGAGAGAGGGTATCTTTACTAAACATCAACCAATATTTCTTCTAGTATTTGTGGATTAAAAGGGTCAGGTGGGCCTCCCTTTGACATCTAGGGAATTTTTATAGGATTGGAAACTATCATAGATTACCTTAATAGTATTTCATCCTGATCCTTATGTGTAACATCTCCTTTTGGTGGTGAAGCAAAGTTAAGGGATAGAATTAGGTCTTTATTGACTAACTATTTTTTTGGGTTTGTCCATGGGTAAACAAGGATTAGAGGAGAGTTCATTAGAAGGTCCACAACTTGAATTGGTTCCTTAGCTTGAAATCCTTGAGGGGAATTTTTCACCTAGTAGAGGGTGGGAGGTTGGGGAGATCTTTTACTGACCTAACACTCTTTGGTTGAGTGGCTTAGGACATTGTAAGTTTTATAGATTTATGCACCCTTCTCATAGTTATTATTTTGAGTCTAGTCACCATACTTTGATATGATATTGATTGATTAGAGGGCCTTGTCTACCATGATAAACATGTTGAATATTATTTCTTTCAATCTCCTTCTAGATCTAGTAAATAGATCAATGGTTATTGGTTGACCAATGGATTTTAATATGCCCATGATAACCTATGGTTCCAAGAATTCCAATGGGAGCTTCAAGAGGTTTATACACATGGGAATATCCTCCATTACCATGGTTTTATGATTTACCCACATATCAAAGATTTGATTTTATCATAAACTAGGGGCCTCTTATCATAATTTGAAAGCAATCTTTCGGATTTGTAAATTTCACTAGGAAGAAGTTTTTAGCCATGACAATTATGTCTAGGTAGCCTTTAGGCCTCCATTTTTGGTTAGCCCATTTTATAAACATATCAATGTTTGGTCTAATTCTATTAAATTTATCTAGTAAAGAGTTTTTAAGTTTGAAATATGAATTTAAATATATAACATTAGGGAAAACAAGACATACCTCATAATTTTATAGTGTGTGGTCTAGGGGTGAATTTTTAGCCTCATGATTCATCTATAATTCAGTACTCTATCTACACACAAGATTACCTTTTTGTCATAATCCCATACCTTTCTCGATGGTGAACTTTCTTACATGTGTCCTAAATTTTTCACAGTCTTCCCTACATGTGTGTTTGACGTTCATTGTCCTTCCTTGAGTTTGTTGATATATCTTTGGCTAATTCCTCCATCAGCTCTAAAATTTTATTTTCATATCCATTAGTCAATTTTGAAATTTCCTTCATTTTAGTCATTTTTACCATTGCTCTATATGCATATCCATTTTAGTTGGTCTAACCATCACTAATATTTACTATTAATGATAAATATTTAAGCAAATTGATTAATTATTGATTTGAATTTTGGAGAAAATTGGTGGGAAAAAGTGAAAACTATAAGATGGAAGGAAAATATTTTAATAGGAGGGTAGATTATAAATAAACGGAGGGAGCATTTGAAACTCATTTATGAAAAATGATTTTATGTGTAATTTGTGAATAGATTTTGGTTGAGTTAATTTGATCTAGGGTTATGAGAAAAATGTATTATATTCTTATTCACCAGCATTTTATTGAGTGAAAGAAGAGATACCAAAGACCAAAGAGGAGTGAGTACTTGGTGAGTACAATTTCAAGATTTACATTTTTTTAAAGTCATTTATTGTGTATGAAAAATAATTTAAATGATTTAATAATTACCCAATTAGTGTATTTGGTATAAAACACATTGAATTCATTAATGGTAACTACAAAATCATCCAAATATGTAGTGACATTATTAAACTATATAGAAAAATTATTATAATAGAATTATGAAAGGGGATTACCAAATTCATGAACTATAAAGAAAAATCATGATTTTTGTTAGTGAAATAATAAAATTTAGTATACAAATCATTGGGTTCAAATGAATAAGGTATAAATTGTTAAATTGAAGACCTCAAAAATGAAATTATTAGGGTGTACTGAAATCATGCATTCTAGTAGTGAAATCATCAAATACACTGGTAAAATTGTTAGGGTTTATTATGATGCTTATTAGTTAGGAAATAGACACAATTTTATGATAGATGGATACGTTATTTAGGGAGTAGATGAAAAACATGAGTGATCTATGAGGAATTAAATAGATTTATCTAATTTTAGGATTAATATTATGTATGTGTTTATAAGATGTATTACTAGTTTTGGTGACATAAGATAATCGATTGATATCTCTAACATGGATCACAAGATTTATTGAGTATGAGTTCTATGTTCTAGATGTTACTAGGATATCTTAATTTTTAAAATTCTTGATATTAGAGTGGATAGGGTGATTTTGACTATATTAGTAGAGATATGACATAGTGAGACAAGTACATTTCACCTACCAATGGGTGAGATGATAGTTACACTAAAGGATGTATGGAATATCTTGAGGATATTGATATGGGGGAGATGAATTTAATGGGGAAAGTGACAATAGGTGATGAAAAATATAGGATTTTTGGAGAGGATCTAATTCTAATTATTGTAAGAGTGGATAATGACACATGCATTGACTTGGAGATAGATGCATTGATTATTTTACTCATGGTTAAGTTAGTGGTATTATGCTTCATAAAAAAGAGTGGGAGATATTTAAATCATAGATATTATAGTTGATATGATGGAGATGGGCAATTGATTTTCATAGGGACCCTATGTATTGGCACATTTGTATATAAATTTACATCATGTAGTGTATTCAGATGGGAGAGAGATATGACATTCTACATTATTACAGGTATGGGCATGGGAGTAAATTACAATGGAGGATACTATCAGACATATGAGTGTGATATTAGTGGAAGAACTAATTGAATATAGGTGGCATGTTATTATTGGTGTATAAAGGCCATGCTTGGGTGACTTAGATTGATATATGAGGGTAATAGATGAGATGGGAGATGATAATAGTATATGGAGATCATATAATGAGATTTACTTATAGTGGTCACAAGATGGATTCTATATGGACTAAATGATAACATAATGTTATATCATGGGTGTGCATGATTATATTATTTGGTGATATATGCTAGATAGGGTTTTATAATAGTTTGGTGTGAGATAACACATTCCTAAAGGACCATATGTATTTAAGAGGCTAGTGAGGGAAAGATATTAGTAGGGGGAATGCATTCATCCTTGAATTACTAAAAAAAGTTGGACACATTTATAGACAGTTAAATTTTCATAAAGGATGGATGCTATTGACATTGGGAAAGTAGATGGTTATGCTAAGTGGTGGGATAGACAACAACTTATTATGCTAATAGTACCATATGCTCCTATATAGACATAAAGATATAGATTGGTGAAAAGCTTGGATAGCAATCCATTAGGGATAGGAATATGAGAGAGGATTAAGAGAGTGGTGATAATATAGAGAGGAGGTTTGTAAGGATGATATGGGGCCTATGAAATGGATTTACAAGGAGACCCAGGAGGTCTCCTACATAACTAGAGGATGTGGAAATTAGATATGAGACATGAGTGGATTTGGGAGAGGATAAAATGATGAGAGATATTATAAAGGATCTAGTGGGAGGATGAGAGACTCATTTATTAGTTATTTATAGTGATGGGAAGGGTGATGGAGGTGACACAAAGATGAGACCTATTACTTAGAAAAAAATAGAGTGAGTATACATATTTAGGCCATTGGGGATCATTAAATAAATAGTAGATCATAGGATTCTAGATAGATTACATATTGATATTAGAGATCATGATATCAAGATAACAAGTTTATAAGGAAAGGTTGATAGGTCTAAGAGCTCCATAGATTACTTGACTACAAAGAGAGGTTGATGAGCTCCAGGTTGAGGTGGATAGACTAGAGGGTGAGGGGTTCACTTTAGTAGTTGGATTAGGCACACAAGATGTAGCTACATAAAATATTAATGATACAAGCTTAACTCAAAGATATATGAGAGATAAGGACACATTACAAATTAAGGTGGTAGAGGCAAGAGAGTTATTGATATTAATAGGATAGTTGGTGGCCTTGGATAAGGTCATGATAGCTATGTAGAAGGTGATATACCATAGGATTTTATAATAAGGAGTAGTTCCTCAATCATAATAAGAAAAATCATTATGAGATTACTCTACTAGGAGATTTTTATTAAGGATATTGGTCCAGGTGGTAGAGTTAGAAAAATCTTTAGGGAAAACATCATAGTGTGTCATGGTTCCTCTAAAGAGTATACCACATCAATATGATTTGAGTTTGACTGTAAATTCCCCTTTTGAGGGTCAAGGAGATACATGAGGTGGTTAATTATTATATACTAATGTATATATTTTTTATATGTATATTTTTATTCACACACACACACACACACACACACACACACACACACACACACACACACACACACACACACACACACACACACACACACACGTATGTATATGTATGTATATATGTATATGTATATATGTATGGTATATGGATTAGATGGATGGATAGTGTTTGATAATTACTTTCCTCCTTTTTATTTATTATAACACATGTTAATCCTTTCAAATTTTATTTATGGTATAAAATGAAATGGAAAAAGTCTATTGATGTATGGATGGTTAGATAACTACTTATTTTTTATTTTATTTTTAATTAGAATTACAACATGAATAAATGAATATAATTTGAGAAAATTAATTTTTAATTTTATGTAAAACAATAATCACCAATGATATGATATAACTATGATGAGTATTTGTGTTGTACATGTAAGGACTTGAAAGATTTATTTGTGAAAAATTGACTGCATAATGATATGAAAAAACCATAATCACACTATTCTCAATACATAAAATAATATTGATTAAAATATAACAAATAAAATAAATAAGCCATTAAAACAAGTGACACAATGTAAAGGTGACAAACACATGCTCTATGTTTTAAACAAAAAAATTAATTGAAAAACAAGAAAAATTAAGTAGATGACAAGACACACGATGAAATAAATGAAAACCAAACACAATAAGAAAAATGAAAGCAAACAAAACCTAAAAGGAATAACAAGAATTTATTAATAACCTAAGTTAGGGTTAAGACCTTTGGTAGCCAATATCCATGACAACATTGAATGATCAATGAGGAATCCCTAAGTTAACCATTTCAATTTGGATAGAGATGTGAAAAGAATGAAACCATGATTTGGGGGAATGGGATGATAGTGATGATGTTAATTGCGATGTCCCTAGAGACTCCATGTTTCTAAGCATTTCCTACATAATCTATAATGGATAAAGTTCATGTGGGGATATTAGGCTAGATGCAGTTATCCCAATATGTGAAGTGATGATAACATTGGTTGATTAATGAGGTTTAATGTGTGTATGAATAAATGTGTGATTTACCTCCCAAAAATTTGATCATGTGGATGATGTCGATTGGTTTGAAAGATATTTAAGTTGGTAGACGTGGATAGATTAAGTGTTTGTGTGCAATTGTAATGTTTGTTTGAAACTATGTGTATATGTGATAGGGATGGCCATATATAAGATGTTCCTCTAACATGATCAAGGACACAATCATGAAAATAAACCCTAAGCTAATATGCCATGGGAGTATGGTGAGACAAGTTATGATGTGGTAATATACAAGTGAAAATGGAAATGGGATGCCCCCAAGTAACTAGGGTGGATACAAATAATGGATTACTCATGGTGTCAAAATTTAGGTTTTCACCATTTTCCCTAGCCAAAGAACCAATAAAATTTTCATTTATGGATGTACTATTTTACTCTTTTTTTGTTTTTTCTTATTTTTTAAAAAAATTTGGACATTTAGTATATTAAAAAAACATTATAATAATTTAGGCATAGAATCTATAGGCATCCATTTTGGTATAAGCATACATATTTATATTCTTCTTGTATGTATGTACCTTTTTACTAAGAATTAGACATACAGTGACATAATATCTCATGTAACACTTTGGTTTCATCTTAATCCAATTGATTTACCTACCCCATAATTCTATGTGCTATATTTTTTTATCTTCATCCAAAGCATACTAGGGATCCCTACATGTCATGCCTATTTTATACATGTTTTTATCCCCTAGACACTTACATTCACCATATACACTAGCATCAACGTTAGTGACCAACTTAGAGGCAACTATCGAATCCTACCTTTTTTGTATCTTTCTCTTTGTAAATTATTTTCAACCCTCTTTGCCCATCCCATGGTCAGGTTTTCTTATGTCACTAAGTTTTAATTCAAATTCAAATGGTTCTTATATATATAAATGATATAATATAATCAATACAACTAACAAATTGAAGAGGCAAATCACTAATTAAAAAGTACTATTTATCTCAAGGTATCAAATTGCACTATAACACTGAATAAAACATATAAAGAATTCAAAATGTCAAATATATGATTGCATCACTTGTACCAAGGATTACTAGGAGAAAGATGATATAGTCACACTATTACAATTATACACACATGTATAGGAGGAAGAACTAAATGTGATTTTGAGGCCATATTAAGAGTATTAGCTATGTAGGCAATATTTAACAAAAAATGGGGTTGTTAGGACTAACTTGACTCACATTACTAACCTTTTTTATTAGGATATAAGAGGTATGATTCAAAGGAACTAAGGTTTCTTATTATTTGGATCAAGTGAATAATATGAAACATCAAGTGATGTAAAATCGTTTAATAGGTCATAAGCTATAATTAATACAAATTTGCAACTATTATTATACATATCCCTAAATGGAAACTTACATCAAGTTTTGACATAATTTTTCACATTACTATCCCTAGTCAATGTTATTGTTTACAAGATAAAAATAATAAAAATATAGGGTGAGAAAATTCAATATCTTTAGGGCAGCCCTATGACAATTATTGATCACAACCATAGTCTAAAACAAAATAAAAAAGAGATACACTCTCTTTATCCCATAGTTTCTTAGTACTTTCCATATTTATTACACGTACCTAACTGAGATATATTGTCAAAATACTATATTACATTGTTAAAATATAAATAATATTTGAGGGTGGATACCCACAATATTTTTTAATTGTATCAATTATTGACATTGTCTCTCTTATAGGAACCCATTATATTTTAATCTCTTTGACTACATGCCTTAAATGGTGCATTGGGAAAGAGTTTGGCAAAACCTTGGTGAATTTTAAGATTGTTGGCTCCGATACCATCAATTAAAACCAATATAAGTTACACCTATCCATTTCCCTATGATTTTAAATCTTTCTTATACACTTTTATAAGCAAATAATCACCAAATAAAGCCCCTAACTAATCAAAAACTCCTTATTATAATGTATCCTACTATGTTGACTAGGTTGATCACATTCTAGGATTTACTGCATGTTATAGAACTAGGTTAGCCCAAGATGACATTGTTTGAGACCTAATAAATCTATTTACCTTATAACTAGGTTTATTGGGATGACTCCATAAGATTAATATTTGTGAGGAATTAGGTTCAATACTTGGCTATACATATCCCCTTTCATTTCATTTCTAATAAAGTATCAATTATTTATACATCATTACTACTCATAAATCTACTTATACAATCAATAGGAGGTCTTATTGCTTAGGTTTTTTCTCTTCAAGGAGTAGACATTGTCTTGTGGAAGTCTTTGTTAGATATGAGATGTATTTTAGTCTATATTTGATTTATCCTCATGATCTTTACAAGCCCATAACAACCTCTTGAAAAGCACCATTGGCCAAGGGAGAGATTGAGGCATGACGGATTCACTTCAACAAAGGTAAGTATATTCCCAAGCCCTTCATATTTTGATATGTATATATTATATAGTGAATATGTATTGAATTCTATCTCTCTTTGCATTTATCTTATCTATGTTATAAATATATTTTACTTTCATATTTATTATATTCCTCATTTATGCCATAAGATTTGATGAGAACTAGATTAGATTCCATATGCATTTACTAGTTTAACTTGCTTAATATTATTTTAATCATAAAATACTTTGTTAGGGTTATCAAAAGATGGAATTTGATTAGAGGCCTTGGAAACGTCTCCTTTCCCATAGTGTGATAAGAGATCCCTTAGGGTATTTTTAGTGGATCCATTATTGGTCATGACCTGAATGTATCCCCAAACATATTTGTTAATTGATTACGTTTTCCAAACTTGAATATTATTAATTAAGATAAGTTATAGAGGTATTTAGTTAGACATGCATACATTTTGGTGATCCTAACATAAATCTAACCCATGAATATTTTTACTTTTTCTTTATAGACAAATAGATCCAATATGTCAACCCAATTTAAGATTATGTGTATGTTTTCATATTTTATCGACTTAGTTTAATATTCTATGTGTAATTTTTTATACTCAGTCAACCATGTTGACTTTGTTTAGTTCTATGTGCAAGTTTTTAGAACTTCATTGACCTAATTGACCTAGTTATGGTATGTTTTTATAGGTTTTCCAACTAAGCTAACCTAGTTGATTTTGTTATCTCTTTGTGTAAAAATTTCCAAATAAAACTAGATCGACCCTATTGATATAGTTTTTTTTCCTATTTTTTGTCATCTAACTGAATCGGCTATCTCAAGTCCTTTATTTTTATGCATTTAATTCAATATAATTGATTGATATACTTGTCATAGGTTTATTTAAACTCAATTGACTAGCTCAACTCCATCTAAATATTTTATATTTCCCTTTGCAAGTCTAAAAAATCCATCTGGATAACATAACTCAAAACATCAACTTAACAACTTTATGAAAACTACTATATCAACTTGGTCAACTCAATTTATAGTATTAGGTTAATTATAAACATCACAATAATTACTTTGTCAAATTTTAAATTAATTTCATTTCCCACTATTTTTAAAATTTTAAATTTGAGTATTATCCTTCCCAATTTTTTGGTTTTATAAAATTATAGTTTTATAGTTAACTAAGTCAACCAACTCAACTTAGTTTTTTATCTTCTTTCTATCTAGGAAACTCAATTGACTAGATTGAATGCATTATCTTTAGACCATCTTTTAATAGATAGAGTTGACTAGCTCAACTTTATTCTATTTGTTTGCATAACTCAATCGAACAACTCAACTTTGTTATGTTTATTTTTCTCTTAGTTAAAGTAATGGTAATTAACCTACATGGATAGGAATTAAAAACACTTTATTTTTTTGTTGACTTCCTATTTATTTACATTCCAAAAACTATAAAATAACTTTTTAAACTTTGATTTTTGCCTTTATTTTTCACTTTATTTGGTTTTCCCTAGAAAATCTGTACTGATAGTTTTCAAACTACTTAGATAATACCATGAAGGGCTACACAATACTCATTTTATGGTCGTTTTCTATCATTTATATATGTTTTGGTGTGATGGGCTTGCCCCAATAATTACAGCCATATTACATAGCTAAATATGGTCGTTAGTTTCCACCTATGTCATAATATTTTAGAAACACCTAAGATTTCTCTCCTTATTGAAACTTATAAATCTAAATATTTATTTGTTTGTTTAGTTCATTAATTATTAGTTAACATCAAGAAGTTACTTCCACCATACCCTTGAAACCAAGTTTAGTGGGATATGAGAATGATACTTCCTTTATATTTAATGTTCTAAAACTTTTGGCTGACACTATCTAATAGACAAATAAGTATATTTGTGATCCTAAACTTTCAATCAAAAACTTTAATACAACTACCTAATCTTCTTGTTTAGAATTTTTTTAGATTATAATAAAATCATTATTATTGCTTGTTATTTTCTTTTCTATGTTGTACTATAAACTTATTTTAACCAAAATTGATATAATATTTATGTTGTGTGCTAGAAATAGATCCACCATATCAACCTAGTTGCCTGCATGTTTAGTTATATTTTATGCATTTAAAGACTAAATCATTTAGAATCATACCATTTTTTTATTTTTATACCTACAAAACTAAGTTGACCTGCTTGACCTAGTATTTTATAAGCTATTTTATAAATTTCCCTATATAACTACATCGACTAGCTCAAACTAGTCTTGTACAAGATCTATTCATCTTCCTAAAGAACTATGTTGATTATCTTGACCCCATATTTTTTAGTCTATTTTTTTATCTCCCTAAAAAAATACATCGACCAACTCAACCTAGTCTTCTACAAGCTATTTTGTTTATCTTTTTAGAGAACTACATCAATTAGCTCACCCTAGTTTTTTATAGGTTATTCTATTTATCTTCCTTTAGAACTACTCGACCAACTTGACCCAGTATTTTACAAGATATTATTTTTCTCTTCATATAAAACTAAGTCAACCTGGTGGACCTATTAAAATAATAATTATCTATATTTTTAGAAAATGTTTAACTTAGTCCCTTGATCATGCAACATCTATTTGATAATGCTAAAAATCAAAATCAAACTAATATGATGAGTTTCACTAATCCTAATAAATTAACAAAAATGTAGTTTGTGTTAACTAACTCGGATCAAATCAATATCCATGTTACCACTTAAACTACAAATTATGGGACTCCTACTTATTCCATGACATTTAACCCCTTGTTCATGAAAATAGTAGAATATGAAAGTGATGTTGAATACATGGAATAAATGATTCTCATTATCATTGAAAATACTCAACATAGAGATAAATATCCTATAGTCTTATATAACATCATGATGGGACTTAACATTGGAGAACCCCATTCACCTTCACCTAATTTTCCCATAGGATTTGGCGTAAGTCATTTCATGATTTGTTTCACACCTTTACATCATCCTCCATGTCTTATTTCACCTCCATGACAATTATTTATACAAACACAGTAGGTGTGATATTTAGTGTGTCTCCTCAAAACACCCACACTAATACCCATTTCCATACAACTCATGCTACTAGTGTTTTCCATGCTACTAGTGTTTCCCATGCTACTAGTGCTTCCCATGCTACTAGTGCTTCCCATGCTACTAGTGCTTCACATGTTACTAGTGTATCTCATGATCCTAGTACATCTAAAACTCTTACTATTTAACATAATAATAATGTATCCAATGATTCTTATACTACTAAAAATATTATTTAAACTAATCAATTACTATTACAAACATGTAACCAAATGTCTACTTTTCAAACTAATAATACAAATCAAATGATGTAAATGTAAAACCAGTTATTTTGTATCCAAAACCAACCTCAACCTACTCAATTGGGAACAAAAAATCCTAATTCCCCCCACCTCATCTTATAAATTAACATGGTAACCTTATACCACAACCCCCACTTATTAATAAAACTATTAAACACTTAAAAAATGAACTTCTTATTCCTCAAATTACAAACACTGACATAGGGGGAATAGTTCCTTATATTACTTATAATGGATCCATAGATATAGCTTTGCATTTGAAAACCTTTGAAAAAATATATAAATATTGGGTTAAACTTAATGCATTTACTTCCAATAAATTATTAGTTAAAAACATTCAAGGTGATGTTTTATACTGGTATAACAAACTTGAAACTCATTTCATCACTAGTTTGGAAGACCCAGTCAATGATATGGTCCAATAATTCCAAACTAGTGACCTTCTACAAAATAACCTAGCCCATTTTATCAAATGTAAAAATATAAAATATCACAAGTGCTCATTAAATGATGGAAAGTGTTATCGAAAAATCCAAGTTTACTATGTTATCAAAACCTCTTCTATTTATTCACTAATGCTATTCATCCTAAACGACAATATCATGTGAGGACCCCTTCCCTAAAATCCTTAGAAGAGGCCCTCAACCAAGATAAATGTGAAGACTTCATTATACACCAATTTGAACCTTCAAACCCTTCCAAAGGAGCTCAAATTCTTGTAAAATATAATAATATACATGTAAAAAAATGATGGTGTTATGGAAATTTATGATATATACACAACATATAAGCCATTGATCCAAAAAATGCCATGGAGCATAATCCTCCAATACCAAATAATAATTATCATCCTAGTTCCACATTTTCTCAAGGAATTAATATGGATGTACACAAACCTCTTTCTTTAGTATAAATTCAAAATAATTTTTTGTGACCTTCCCTGTGATATATTGATCCTACACACCCTATTAAACTATAGTATGATCCTCATAAATTTTGTTCATTTTATGCAATTTGGGGCCATTGTCATGAAACTTATCACCAATTATGAAATTTTATATGCATTATCTCCTTGGACCCAACATTGATGAAAAATCTCTTATACGTAAATGATAACAAGATTATGAGATATCATATAAGGCTCATGAAACTAAAACCAAGAATGGAGTTTTAAATCAAGCCAATGCTCACTTAGCTATTTACAAGGATCCTTTTCCTAAGAATCAAGATATTCCTAATCGACTTCCTAATACCAATATTAACAGTAATGTATATCCTAACATCAATGATGAGAATTTTTTAAACATGAATAACATGAGGAGAGTAGTTTCTTATATTGATCAATATCTACCCTCCAACTAGAACAATTTTCCAAAAAACTTCATTGTTTAAGACTCTAACCCAACCAATATCACAAAATTTTGGAATGTGGAACCAACAAACACACAAGTAATACCACCAACAACATAAATTGACAATACTTATCATACTATTAATATAGTCTCTACACCCCATAAAAATAAGACACATCAAGTGGATGCCTCACAAACATTAATTGATATTTCTTCTACTCAACCATAATAAATTGCCAAAGATTCAACCACATCACTAAATATAGCATAAGTAATTACAAATAATTAACTTATATTAGCTAGACCTAAACTAAATATACCTTTTCAACATAAATTCAAATGTAT
Organism: Torreya grandis; assembly: GCA_037957365.1. Classification (NCBI taxonomy): domain Eukaryota; kingdom Viridiplantae; phylum Streptophyta; class Pinopsida; order Cupressales; family Taxaceae; genus Torreya; species Torreya grandis. The sequence continues at coordinate 1,199,853 of JARHVA010005046.1, read as the reverse complement.
TTCCAACCCACCTTAATAATATTTACTACAAAATTATGCACCTCTATCCAATAATAATCTAACATATTATGATGAATGGGATCCCATAGCAAAATTATCACATCTCCCATCTCAAATTCCTTTCTTATAACTCATGAAAACATCTCCTTGACATCAAAACATATTAAGGAAATTATTATTTTAAATGAATATTCCTTGACCTTCACACATGTTATAAGAATCTAATTTATTAGGATCTAGAGGTAACATCCTCCAATAATGTGAAGAAATGTCTATCCATGTTGATGAAATAGTTGAAAATTATTTCACTCAAATTTCCTATCTCTTCCATGATTCCTGATGAGATATTGTTTCATGAAGATGATACATAATTATTTAGTATTGTACAAATAGGAGATATCCAAGTAAAATATACTCTAATCAATGAATGATTAGTTACTTGTTTTTACTCCCTTGATGTCATTAAAACACTTGGATATTCTCAATGCAATCTAAAATCCATTCAAAGTACATGTGAGGGATATAATTGAAGATAAATGAATCCATTAGGTCATGTTTGGCTTCTTATCATGGTTCCCCTAGTCACAATACATATAAAACTAATGATATTTAACTTTCCACTCTCTTATAATATCTTACTCCATCAACCTTAGACACATCACATAAGAATAGTTTCCTCATCAACATGCCAATGTGTTAAATTTCCTTTTAATGGTGGTCTATGAGAGATTTAAGGAGATACAAGCCATTGTAATTTTGAACCATTCCAAGAAAGAGATTTTTTTTAAAATACCCACCCTTGAACCCTTACCTTTATACTCCTAATTATGATGATAGATATTATTTAGAGAATCCATTTTAGTTGGCTTTAATCAAGCTAAAGATACAAAGATACTTAGATAGCATTCTTCTTTACAACATTATCTTAGTTTTAATCTTGTAGTTCTTTCTCTTACTATAGTACCTAATATTAGTTATTCATTTGATGTTCATAGTTATGAGATTGAGTGCACACACACTACACCTCTAGTCACTATTGAGCCTCTTTGGTGTATGCTCAAAGATTATGTCATGATGGAACCTCACCGATTTATAATATTCCATGATTTTTCTAGCTTACTTCCTCTAGAGATGTCAGTTACACTACTTTGACCTACTATGAGTTTAGTCATTCATGTGTTTCCACATAATTTTGATCCTATTTTAATCTCTCCTATTGGTGATGGCATATTACCTTTTTCTAATCTTGATTATTTTTCAGAACAATGGGTAGATGATACTTATTGTGATATACATAGAGTTTTTAGTCAGTAGGCCAAGGATTTTAGTGAAAACTATTAGTATCAAGCACTTTCATATACCACCAAAGATAGTTTACCTTCACCATCTACTACTAAATGTACTTGTTGTTATCATGGTACATGTAACCATTCTTTTACTCATTGCCACCAGCTTAGGAAAAACATTAATACACTTCATCTAGATATAGATGAACCAAAAGACAAGATTTTACCACCTAATAAGGTACTTCCATATTATATCCCTCAATATGGAGAGGTTTATTTTATTTTTCATCAATGTACTACACACCATATTGATAGATATGAAGTTCTTTAGTAGCATTTTTAGATTTCCATGGCCTACACCTACACTAACTTAATCTCATGTTACAGGTCACTCAAGGAAGAAGGCTCCTCCTCCTCTATAACCTAGACCATTACATCAATCTATGGATACCATTCACATTTTTACACTTATTCCTCACAGTTAGTATCCCAAATAGGAGATACCTGAGGAGTAGTATACTAATTCTATCATACCTACCTTCTCTATAGAGATGATACAATAGGATGTCTTCTCAGGAATTTCAATAAACAATGATGGGACTCTAATTAAAATTAGAATTTAGTTACATAAGGATGTTTAAGATGTTATGGGTGACATTTGTGGTGATATTTATTAGTATTTTTAAAAACATCATAGTTTTCTATCACATTATTGTATGATTTGGATTTTATTTATGAGTATATATCACTATTTTGACTATTTTTTATGTCTCATGGGTTATTTTCTCTTTTTATTCACATAATTTGATTTAAAATGAATATCTCACACTTCAATATTATGGTTTAATGTCTTTTAACATGGCTTAACCATTCTTCAAAAAAATTATTTATGCATGTTCTGTCACAATAAAAGTAAGATAGTTATTATCATGATTTGGTTCCAAAAACCCTCAACTCTTAGTTATCCTATCTTTACCATATAATCAATTAACAAGAATACTTCTAATTTTATCACTACATACATATATCTCTTTTGATATCCATCCATTCCTAATTATTCCCTTTCAATAATAAGAAAACATAAGGTTAGGACACTAGATCACATGTTGGTTTTTAGGCAAACCTAATTATTTAGAAATACATGTCAATATCTCTAGGTACTTTGTCTCCTATAATCAAAGCCTACATCTCATTTTTGTTTTTATATGTTATCACTCATGATTGGTTATTTTCAATCCATATGGAGGAATCAAAAAATCAAAAAAAGTTAAAAGCCAAATGATTTTAACAAAAATAAATGATCAAAATAAAAAAATGAAGATTCAAAATTCAAATTCACACTAAAATATGTGATTCATATCTAAGAACATATCCTTTTTCCAATTTAATCTCAAACTCCATAGTTGGCCACATAATAGCATTGAGGTCCATTGGGGTGTGGTTGGCCAATAGATTAGAGTAGGATATTTCAAAATTATATATAGTGTTTCCTAATTTCTCATGCAAGTAGCCAATCTTCACAGTAGATTGATGGCTATGTAAGGGTTCCTAAGGAATGGGGAACATGATGTGGGAAGGTATGTCCATTTTATTTTCTTTTATAAATAACCTTCATGAGTTGATCTTAGTAATAAACTTATTTTCTCATAAATTTTGGGCTTACTTTAAATAAATACTTTTTGTATTTGACATCCACCAGACTCTTAGTGTATCCATATTTACCTAGTATAAGTCATGGATACTAATTTTTTACTATAAGCACATATGTCATTATTTACACACTCATTACTTCATTACACAAATCACACTATTCCCCCTTGATGAATATGTTATTTTAATTGATCATACCACTAGGTTTTCCATTTTGTGAGTTACAATGTAAGACCTTGGATAGGACCAAGCCTTCTTCATAGGTATTTACTATCAATATTCCCAATATTATCATTTAACTTATTGGTTTTCTTTTGTGATTGGTAATGTAAGACCATGGATAGGACCAGGTTTTCCTCATAAAATATCCCTAAAAAACCATGAATTGGTCACCATAATAACTATCATTCTTTCTATTTATATCTTACTCCTCTTACCATTTTATGTTACACATTTCCCATCATGATTTAGTGTGTACTACATTTTATTACTATTTTCTTTTTATTTTTATTATTCTTTTTAACCATGCATTTGTTTAAAAATAGCTACAAAATAATGCAACACAAATCATATATTTTCTCATAGCATATAATAGAAAATAAGACATGTGCTACAAAGAAAATATACATCCATATGCATCCATGGTCAACACAAAAATATATTCAAAAACATATATATCCATAAGATTAAATGTTTAATACAATACATGATACATAGTACAATAACATTCAATAAATTTAGGGTTGTGGTCCATCATGTCTATCTAGTGGATGAGCCACACTACGTATAGATCCTTATGACTATCCCCTCTAAATAGTATACTCTAACAAATCTATATAGGATCAAACACCATCAATCTATCCCTTTACATTTACCACCTAGTCCTATACCTATGCTAGCTACCTCACTATATCCATATGAGAAAATCACTCCTCAACCACTATATTCCATGCTTACAGTTCTTCCTATCCTACTCTAAGAGGTAGTTTTGTGGCATCTCCTCATGTTTATAACTCATGTGCTACCTCACCAACCAACCAAAATGAACTATCATACTTTGGAGTGGATGTTAAAATAGGATCAACCATAATTATTGTATTATGTTATGCTAGTATCCTATCCAAAATATCATGATGAGTAACTTATACTATAACAACCCCATAAAATCCTCCTTGGTAGTATCTATAAAACAAAAACCCAATATACATTAGATATTACATATATATAAAATCTCCTAACATTTATCTAAACTCTAAACACACACACACACACACACACACACACACACACACACACACACACACACACACACACACACACACACACACACACACACACACACACACACACACACACACACACACACACACACACACACACAAACACACACACACACACACACACACACACACACACACACACACACACACACACACACACACACACACACACACACACACACACACACACACACACACACACACACACACACACACACACACACACACACACACACACACACACACACACACAAACACACACACACACACAACTATATCTAATCATTTATCCTATAACTTAAAACAATAAACACTTAACAAAAAAAATATCTCCCACAATAGTCTCTCTATCTCCATGACATCCAAGTACCTCCATAGAGGCATGACTTTGAGGTGTTGGAAAATTAAGAGAACTAACTTAATAACATCATGGACCACTCTAAATCTAATTCTCTATTTTTTAACTATGTATCACATGAGTTATGGTATATCCATCCTCAACTACCTCCTCATGTGTACCCACTACCACCCATCAACATCTCTATTATCATCATGCCTTTAGTGGTACCTATAAACCCTATTGTGTCTTAAGAATAGCCACATTTACATCCTTAGTATAAAATTATACCATCTTCACATATGTAGTTGTTCCCTCCTTTAAAAACCTATAAATCCTCCTAGGTGTCATCGCTAACCTGCCCAAGGTCTCATCCACTATGGATGGATCATAGGTATATCCATAGGTACTCCCATGCATCCACTATACCTTAGATCTCTCATATGACATGCCCAATATGTAGGCACTACTATAGGATTCATAGGATGTGGTGACCTAAACTATCTAGGTAAATGGTTGATAGGTTGTGGCTTTACCCACCAAGTATAATGATTACTAATATGAACATGAGTGAACCCAAGAGTAACTAAAGTCCAAGTTATCCAACTACCAATAATATATGTATAGGGATACCATATAATGTCACCATGAGTAATCATTTATAAATTTAGAGTATGTGGTAAAAGACATATAATTTGGTCTTTTCACCATCTCAAAGTAAGAGGGACATTATCATCAATAACATGGATTAACCCAATTGGTTGATACATTGAAAATATCTCACAAATCCAAATACATAATAAAACAATAGGGCCCATAGTCTTATACCCCATGAATAAAATTCCCATACATATCATGGATTAATTGTACCTAAATTATATACCCTATGTCATACAAGGTATACTTCTCCAAAATTAACTTACATAAGGTGATCACATACAATAACACCTTCAAATCTGACTTATGAGAAAACACACATGATGTCACAAGGCCTATCACTACCTTATAGATATTGATAATGGTAGATATATACACATAAAATAGTCACACCCATAACCCCTAAAAATATCTCTCAAAGATAGTTTCCCACTAGGCTAAAGCTCATCTCTCCAAATCTGGCTCAAGGGTATTAGAAATAATATGGGTCTTAATAATGAGAAGTCCAATCAAATCATGGACATACTATAAAGTGATGCTCACCTCTATGGTATCCCCATCTACATCCTACCATAAAGTGTTGGTTAGTTTCTCCTATGTTCTTAAAAACATCATGACTAAGTCAAAACTAAGGGGAATCCTCCACATCTACATGACACTACCAAAACCCAAGGATACAAATCATGGACAATCATCAACTATAAATATTTAAAATAAATTAGGTAACTAAGCTACATATACCAAATGATAGAGTCTTCATCATGTTTCCAAAATTCTAAACAATAAGAGATGTATTCATCTTCAACCTTAGGTAATTAAGAAAATATATTCTAAAATTCATTACAAATATGCTTAATTCACAAACTAACTACTTCATCAACCAATTCATGTAATTTTTATACCACTTCATACTAATTTGTCCAGTTAGCAAACTATGTTAACCATAGTGTCATCATCAAAACTAGATAAACATTTTTATACATAGTTGTGTAGGTATCAAAACTAAATCATCCATATGCTATGTAGTAGACCATGTTAGTATACAAGGCCAATAACTTCATATGAAGTAGTCCATTATTATAAAATATGTTGAATAGTTTCATTCACTACTATATCATTTATTATGTATGTAGTCTACCACTTATACTTTATAAACTAGACTGGCCTTCTTATACATAATCAACCACTTAGAGTCATACGAGATCAGCCAAATGGTATGCAATCAACCAACCTCTTTCTCCTTTTTTTCAACTAAGCTAGCCTAACCAACTCCATTCAAAATATGCAATGATTTTTTTACATATTTATCATTACTTCCTTACTCATTTATCACCAATTATGAGACCTACACATTGACCATCCTACTCTCTATCCTACCATAAAAATTCATGGGGAAAATTCCATCATATAGATTTGACCCACCATCTAATTTTCCAAATTAGTTGTATTTTTTAATAAAAACTTAAAAAAGAAAAAATTAAAGCATCACTTACCTAAGATTCATTATCTACTACTTTTATGTGGCCCCTACCTCACACATGTGGTCTCTAAGCCATAATCTCTCTACCCACTCACCTAAGTCTCTTAGAGCTCTATTTTCTCAAAATAACAAAAGTAAAAATGAATAATTTAAAAATATTATTTGTATTTTAAGTTTTAAAATTATTTTAATATTTTTAATCACTTAAAAATGACACTTGAGTGATAAGAGTGATAATTCAAACCACCCATTCCTATCTTAGCTATAAACCTATCTTAGGGCCTATTTTCACACTTATCTAGCCTTCATACGGGCCACAAGTGTCCCTAAACATCTTTAAAACAATCCCACACCCTCATCTTGACATCCTGACCCTTAGTGCCTAAGGTTATACCACCTAGACACTAGCACCATAATAGGGACAACAATGCCCCATGGAATTAATGTCCCAACTTTTGTGTCATTGTCCTTTTCCTTCTTTTTTCTACCACCATATATCTTTTCAAATAAAAACCCACCTACAGTCATATTAGAGCTTTTTAAATACACAAAAAATTTAAAAAATAGTACATATACATGAACTTTATCCCTATAACCATTAGATGGAAATTAAATGTAAATTATGCATACAAGATCAGAACAAGTTGTGCATAATCAAAGTTATCAATCCCTATTTCGAGATACTTTTGCATACAATGATCTACAACTTTTATAAGCTTAGATTACTTGAGTTTATAGTCTCAATCACATTCAAAGTACTTAATAAAAAATTCATACCATATTTAATTTAACTTTTACCAACACTTAGCTGGGGAGAATTACATCAAGATTGATCCCTCTTCAAAGTATTGGTATATAGGCAACTCTCATCACAATGGGGTGTTAAGGATATCCAACCTACCCCACTAACAACACACTTTACTAATTGTGTCAACTAAATGACCTAAAATCATGGGAGATTAGTGGTTTCACATAAAATAAGTCAAAATATGTCATCTATAGAGATCTAGAATTCATGCCCTTAGGAATAGGCTTCGAAAACCTAGATATAGGTGTAACTAAAAGCTCAAATTAGTTCTCTTTAGAGGATATTACTACCAAAATAGGGACACTAATGACACATGACACTATTATCCAATTAGAGTGATACTATCTTAGAAAGGTTTTGACACTTGGATCCTCTCTCTGACACTTAGATTAGCCTTCATCTTAGTCTCTAGCCTCCATATATTCCATTTCAATCATTTTATAGCTAAGTACTTGTTTACATTATTTATTTATATTTTTATAAAGGTAAAATTAAGTCAAATATATATATATATATATATTAGTGGCTATATTTATTTCATATTTACGCCTTCATTTAATTTAATCAAACCCTTTAACAACATATGATTTATGTTCACTAAGTCCTAAAACTATTAAAACATACATGCTCTAAAAAAAGAAATTAGATTAAAGAAAACATAATGGGAAATAATGACACAAATATCAATTACAAAAGCATGAAAATAAAAATAATCAAACATTACCACCCAAACTTGGAAACTAGAACCACATGTTTTATTGTCAAATATATGGTTCTATTGTCTAATAGCTCTAATTTTTAAAAAAAATCTAGGTTTGACAAAATGTATAGTAGGTATAATTTAGGTTTGTATAGATTTAGTTATATATTACCAATTTTGGCTCAATTTACCTCATATTCATACCAGTTTACTTATATTGTGGGTATCATGCATGGCATGATCATTCTTGTTTTAGTTTAAATACTTAGATATAGATTATTATAACTTAATCTAGAATCTGTATTCTTAGATATTAGATTTGGGGGCATGTGCATGATACCTTATTTTCATATGTTAATAATATGGAATGACAAAATACATGTCATTATCTACATCTTACACATCATAAACCATGTTCTAGGTTACACACCAGATTCATGCCTTACTCCATTTATAGTGGTTAACATTCCTGAGTGGCCCATAACTAACTAATATTTTTAAGTGGCTACAGAGCTGACATATCTAGTTAAACATATCTAGTTATATCATGCATTTTTAGTTTTAGATGCATATTATAGACATATGTAGGAAATTATTGGCTCATTCTCTACTTTATTTATTTATCCACCTATGTGAGAGGGTTGAAAACACCATCAGTCCAATCCAAGCTATTCATAGGTCATGATCCACCAAGGAGGGGTAGATAATGATGGAGTATAAACTAGATTGTGTTATTGAGACACCCACACATAGGGATTGAGTAATCTATTAGTTCAATCCAAGATATTTATCAATTGATTACTATCTGCACACACATAGGTTATCACTAAGTTTATGCATTAGTTTGCATACCCATAGAGGTGTATTCATTCCTTTCCTCTCGCTTATCTCTTTAATTAGTTTTATCACTTTATTTAATTTTTTATTTGATTTTTATATCTCTTAAGTAAGGACTAATATATGAATGTTTCATTTTTAAGACATTTAATGGATTATGTTTCACATACTCATATCTAGATTCATAGGTTTTACCTCTTAGGTAAGTCTAGTTATGTTTTGTTTCCTTTATCCCAATCATTTTTCTTTTCTTCATTTGTAAAATAAATGGGGGAGGAAATTTAATCACCTAAAAATTATATTTAAGTGATAAGAGTGTTACTTGAGACCACCCATCCCTAGCTTAGCATTAAACCTCTCTTAGGGCCCAGTTTCACACTTAGCTAGCCTTCATGTGGGCCATAAATGTCCTAAAACATCTCTAAATCAATCATAAACCCTCATTTTGACATCTTGGACCTTAGTGCCTCAATTTCTACAACTTGGACACTACCACCATAATAAGGACAATAGTGCCCCATGGTGTTAATGTCCTATATTTTGTGTAATGGTCATTTTCCCTCTTTTTTCTACCAATATATATCTTTTCAAATCAAAGATCACACAGGGTTATCCTAGACCTATTTTAGGACCCACAAAAACACTATAACAATAGATATTCATGAATTTTAGCCCTATAACCACTAGATGTAAATATGATACAAATAACACATAAAAACTCATAATAAGTTGTGCACAATCAAGGTTATCGATCCATATCCTACCCTATTTTTACATACAACCATCGACAACATTCCTATGCTCAAATTACTTAGGTTTATAGTATCAAGCACATCCCAATGACACAAGTGAAAATTAATAATAACTTCAATTTCACTTGCACCAAAAATTAAGTGGGGAGAACTACATCATGCATGATTCCTCTTAAGAGTACTGGTATGTAGGAAATTCTCATCATAGTAGGGTATTGAGGATATCTAGTTTACCCAACTAACAACACACTTTAATACTTGTGTCAATCAAATGCCATATAAACATGGAAGATTAGGTTTTTCACATAAAATCAATAAAAATAGGTTAAGTATAGACATTCAAAAGTCCTATGTATAGGAACAAGATTGTTATACCCATATATAAGTACATCCAGAAGCTGAAAACAATCTTACATAGAGGACACTACCACCAAAATAGGGACACTAACACCACATGGCACTACTTCCCAATTAAGGTGCTACTATATAGAAGTGGTTTTGACATGTGTAACATATTTATGACATTTAAACTAGCCTATACATCATTTTATCCTCCAAATTGTTCATCCAAATCATTTTATAGCTAAGTTCTCATTTACATTATTTATTTCTATTTTGAGAAAAGTCAAATTTAGTTAATTATATAACAAATCAGTGGTTGTATTTATTCCATATTTCTACCCTGATTTACTTTACTCAGACCCTTTAACAACTTAGGATTTACATTCACTAAGTCCTAAAATCATTAAAACACTATCAGTTATTTTTTGACAAATTTTGATTTTTACTCACAAATATGTTTTTACTAGCTCTTTTTCCAAACCAAAAGATATTCTAGAAACCTGACATTTTAATGAATATATATATATATATATATATATATATATATATAATATTGGAAATATTATCATTGATGTTAAAGGTCTAACATTATTGGTGATAAATGCCCCATTGAATTTAATGGTGTTTTTAATATTCATATCTTGGCTAGTATGTGTTAATATTTATTTAATATTAACGAATATATTTTTGGTTGCATATAATTCAAAATAGGGCCCATGGATAACTCAAAGAGTTAGAAGGCAAAAGATGAAAGAGGAATGGGATGCATTTTCTCATGAAGAGTCATCTTGAGAAATTCCAAAAGTCACCATGTGAAGATAAAAGATGGTATGACACATTTTTTTGTGAAGAGACATTTTGAGGAATACAAAAAGTCACCAAGATAAAGACAAAATATGAAAGGATGATTTTGCTTATGAAGGTTTACCATATGAATTTTCAAATTCAAGGTTATGAAGGGTCATGCATGCTTGGTGCCATTTTCCATTAGGATTGAAGGGTCACAAAGGGTGAATGTGAAAGGTCATTTGGAAAGTTATAAATAAAGGCTTAAGAAGCCGTTTGTAATATGTAATAGAGTGCATGGTTTTTAATTTTTTTCAAAGAGATAAAATTAGGAGATATTGTAGAGTTTTATTATTTGTTGAGTAAGCAACATTGAGAGATAGTTGTGTTTTATACACAAGAGGGGTTGGTGCTATTGTGGGTTGGTGCTCAAAAATAGTTATTGTGTTGGTGCTCGATAAACGTTTTGGTGCTCCTACAAGTTGGTGCTGGTAAACTTTGTAATTTGAGTTGGTGCTCATTCATATACTTGATATTGTTTTTCCTTGTTTTTCCTAGTTTGGGTTTCCATGTTAAAATGTAGTGTCCCTCTCTCTTGTGTGGTGCATATTATTATTTTAGTTTTATGGCATATCTTAAATGTGTGATTATGTGGTTAAATAAAAGGAATTTGATTAATAAATAAGATATATAATATACTAATTCACCCCCCCCCCCTCTCATTATATTTCATGTTTAACAATTGGTATCAAAGTAGGTGTCAGGGATGCGAAACACTGGAAGCATACAATTGATTACCAACTTCAAGCAACTTGATATGCGGAAATAACCAGAATCAACAAGTAACTAGAATTCAGAATAGCACAGCATATGAGAGACAATACACAACTTGTATTAGCACTTTATACAGAAAAGAATACAATAGAGAATATCCCACATCTTCTCCACCACCTTACAGGGGTTTCCCACACCTCAAGTGAACAGTAATTCTTCTCCCCAAAGCTCTCTCTACTAGGTCCCAACACCCAACTCAAATATAGAGTTGGTGTTCAACTCTAGTGCTCCACGCACACCACAAGTGCTCCACGCACTCCACAAGCACTCCACGTGCTCCACAAGTACTCAAGGTACTTCAAGTAGATCTCCCATGAATCTGCAACAACCTGCAATTCAACAGACCATACTTATGGAAGGAACTCCCTTGCCTTCCTCTTTGCTCTATCCGAGTACACACCTGTACTCCAAGTAGATCCTGCCTGATACTGCTCCCTGTTGTGTTGTTGTCTATATGATCTTGCACACCTGCAAATCAAACACGGTTCTGCACACCTGTGAACCTTGACCTTACACACACATACACCTGCAGATCAACGATCTTACTTACCATGTAGATCACTCTACACCCTGAAGAACCCTTGTCCTTGCCTCACCAAGTCCTTATGATTCTCCAACCAGTACCAAGCTTGGCACTGATAGGGAACTAGGAGGAACACCCTTACTCACTTCACACACAGAAGGAGCAAACTTTTCTCAACTCAAACTAGAACACTTTTCCAATACAACCATGAGTCTATTATATAGATCTCATCCAAACAATAATTAGACATCTAATTACAATAATTAGATCCACAACTATGAGTCTAAAATTAGCACTCATCATGCAAACACTTGGTTCGTTAGTTGATTGCCCGTAATTAGCTCACAGTCGAACCACACAGGTGACCAACGTCAGTCCCTATCTACCTGGAGGTGACCGACGTCAGCCGATATATGACCGACGTCGGTTGCTTCTCTCTGCTATCCTGCCGACATCGGCTGATCAGACCGACCCCAGCTTCTCTGCAACTCAGCAACCTCCTCTCCTATTTGCATCAGTGAAGCTTTTAGCTCCACAACCTAACAATCTCCCACTTGGAGATAAACAGCTACACTGTACCTGTACCTGTACCCCATCTAATCTATTTCCTAGTTTGTATCCCTCTTCAAGCTCTGACCTGAAGACAACCCACCACACATCTCGTGGTGTACCACCTGTCATCTGAGTACCCTGCCACATATGAACCTACAAACACATGTAGTGAAGTCCTGACCCTATATAGCAACACCTGCTGCCGGTCCCTCTCAAAAAACCTATGAGCCCACTTCCCCGAATTGGCTCCTAACTCTGATAGCTCCCACTGCATGGGAATACTCATGTCTATACCAGACCTCATGTGATTTCAGACACTGTACCTGTCCAGCCCTTAGTGTGCTCCAGCTCTGCATCCTAAACCTTGCCAACACATGATTCACATCAGCTCCCACTCGTGACAAAATCAACCTGTGATCTCCATGCCTCCCATGTCAAAGAATTTCGCTGCTCCAAACTCCTCATGACATGCCACTAAATTAATCTTACCCTTAGCTCAGCAAAACCCTATATGTACTAACGTGCTATAGCAAAACATACCATCCACATACAGTAACAGAATGATGTCATGACCATCATCCTCCTGGTAAGACAAACCACAGTAGTTACCCTGACATTGACTGAAGCAGTGCTTCGTCCTCCACCTGTCAAAACCTGTACCACTGTCCTGCAACTCCTCAAGACCATATGCCTGGTCTTCCATCTCATGTATCCTTTCTCTCTATTCTTCTACTAAGGAATCCATTCATCTCTGTGCTTTCATCCAGCTGGCAAACCTACCAGAACTCAGGTTTGGTTCTGCATCATATCCCTGCCTAGCTCCCACCTATTTCCTAGATCCTTCCTGCTCTATAATCAGCAACAAGTATGAAGAAGAGGAACATGAATTTGAGGGCCTACTTACATCTTCAGTCCTCCATATGGGTGTTTGAGACTCCTTGACAGCATGTTGTCCACCCAAAATTCGTTACAGTGACTGACCTCGGTCACTCCACAGTCTGCATCTGATCGGCATCGGTTCCCATGCACCTGTACCTGACTACCAACCTGTAACCGCTAGTGTCCCTGCTACCGACGACGATCCTCCTAACCAACATCGGTCTTACATACTATCGACGTCGGTCTCATGATTGACGTCGGTCTTACCCTGCCTGACATTGCCGGCTTCAATCTGCACATGATCGACATCAGCACCTGTCTGTTCGACGCCGGTTCCTCTTGATCGACATCAATATCTGTGTTTGCCTGTGAGTGATGAATTTTTACCCGTGAGCTCCTTTGAATCAAATCCCATGTCCAAACTGCCCTGCTCAGATGTATCCAACCTCATCCACTGAACTCTATCTGCCATCTCCTCTAAGAACACCAAGGCTTTCCAGTTCTTAAGCCTGTCAAATATATCCATCTTTCACTTAAGAACATGCATCTCCTTCCTGCTCATGTGACCAAGCCTATGAAGCCACATCTCCACAACAGAAGAGGAATCAGTAATATAAACAAGTAGATAAAGTATACCTATTTTCTTACCACCAGCTAATTCAAGTGCTACTGCTGTGAGAGTTCTTGTGCATCTCTCATCACCCAATCTTTCTGAAGAAATTAGCCATATCTCCAAACCTGGGACCTGCATGACCTTCATCAACACCTGTGTGTTGGCTGCCTACAATTTTAGCTTCACTTCCCCTTTGCCAATTCTTTAGCAAGGCTCACCAGCTCCTCTACCTAGGGCTGCATGGAAAGAGGCAACCGAATCTTTTATCCAAGATTCAACTTTATCTAAGAAACCTACAAACACATCCTGTGCAATAACACCTACAACATATCTTTCTTTAGTTTCTTCATGCTGATCTGCTACCAACCAACAATGTTCTTTTACCTACTCTTTCTTTCCATGGGACCTTAAGTAACCATCTGTGTTTTTCAACTCCTCCATCCTTAGCTTACTTTGATCTATTGCTGCTCTACTCCCACTCGATCAGAAACCCCTGAGAGTGCCCTGTAACAAAAACACAAAACCTGCTTCCTGCAACCTTAGCTCTGATACCACTTGTCAGGGATGCGAAACACCAGAAGCATACAATTGATTACCAACTTCAAGCAACATGATATGCGGAAATAACCAAAATCAACAAGTAACTAGAATTTAGAATAACATAGCATATGAGAGACAATACATAACTTGTATTAGCACTTTATACAGAAAAGAATACAATAGAGAATATCCCACATCTTCTCCACCACCTTACAGAGGTTTCCCACACCTCAAGTGAACAGTAATTCTTCTCCCCAAAGCTCTCTCTACTAGGTCCCAACACCCAACTCAAATACAGAGTTGGTGTTCACCTCCCGTGCTCCACGCACACCACAAGTGCTCCATGTACTCCACAAGCACTCCACGTGCTCCATAAGTACTCAAGGTACTTTAAGTAGATCTCCCATGAATCTGCAACAACCTGTAATTCAATAGACCATACTTATGGAAGGAACTCCCTTGCCTTCCTCTTTGTTCTATCCGAGTACACACCTGTACTCCAAGTAAATCCTGCCTGATACTGTGCCCTATGGTGTTGCTGTCTATATGATCTTGCACACCTGCAAATCAAACATGGTTCTACACACCTGTGGACCTTGACCTTGCACACACATACACCTGCAGATCAATGATCTTACTTACCATGTAGATCACTCTACACCTTGAAGAACCCTTGTCCTTGCCTCACCAAGTCCTTATGATTCTCCAACCAGTACCAAGCTTGGCACTGATAGCGAACTAAGAGGAACACCCTTACTCACTTCACACACAGAAGGAGCAAACTTTGCTCAACTCAAACTAGAACACTTTTCCAATACAACCATGAGTCTATTATATAGATCTCATCCAATCAATAATTAGACATCTAATTACAATAATTAGATCCGTAGCTATGAGTCTAAAATTAGCACTCATCATGCAAACACTTGGTTCGTTAGCTAACTGTCCGTAATTAGCTCACAGTCGAACCACACAGGTGACCGACGTCGGTCCTTGTCTGCCTAGAGATGACCGACGTCGGCCGATATATGACCAACATCGGTTGCTTCTCTCTGCTATCCTGCCGACGTCGGCTAATCAGACTGACCCCAACTTCTCTGCAACTCAACAACCTTCAACAACCTCCTCTCCTATTTGCATCAGTGAAGCTTTTAGCTCCACAACCTAACAGTAGGTTCCTTTGAAAAAAATTATAGCTTGAAGGTAGATCAGGAGAGTACAATGGTTGGATCACATAAAGGTTTTTCTAAAAATAAGGAAACTTTGTTTGATGGGACAAATTATATTTTTTTGAGCATAAGGATGAAGACTTATTTTATGGCCCTTAAATTTGACATATGGCAAGCAGTGGTAGAGGAAAATGAAGAGTTACAGACACTTGTAAGTACTCCAATAAAAAAGAAGGCAAGTGAAAATAATGATAAAGAATTAAATGTTATTTTATGTGGTTTATGTCAATCAAAATTTGTTAAAGTTATACAATGTAAATATACTCATGTAACTTGGGTAAAACTTGAGAATATTTATGAAGGTGATGGAAAGGTTTAACAAGCCAATCTTCAGACTTTCAGAAGATAGTTTGAGAGTTTGAAGATGGAAGAGGAATAAAATATACCAAGTTATTTTTTTTGGGTTGATCAAATAGTTAATCAGATTCAAGGTCTTGGATAAAAGTTAGAAAAATTAATTGTGGTTAAAAACATTTTGAGATCTCTACCATTGAGATATGATGCAAAAGTTTTAGCAATTGAAGAGATGACAAATTTATCCAAGCTAAAGATAGATGAGCTACATGGTACTATTATAGCATATGAGATCCAAAGTGAATAAGAGAAACCCTCAAAGAGGGAAGCTACTTTCAAGACATCAAAGAAAGATAAGGATAAGATTTAAGAATCAAGTGACAGTTTTAGTGATGATGAAGATGACAATGGAGCTCTATTCATTCACAAGCCAAAAAAGGGCACATGTAAATATCAAGGAAAATTATATTTCAAATGTTTTAATTGTAGAAATATTGGAGATTTTTGATCTAAGTTCCCAAATAAGGGTAATGGTGACAATGAAGAAGGAAAGTCTACATACAAGAAGAATTTTAAATGAAAATTGAAGAAGAGATTCAAGAAGAAGAGTTTGTATTCTAAATATCCTAGCTCAGTCAAAGATAGTGGAGTCAGTGATTTAGAAGAAGAGATTATATTCATGGCCATACATAAATATTGATCTGCAAGTAAAAGTACAAATGATCTTGAAGAAGAATAGGATTAAGCTGAAGTGAATCTAGAAGGAGAACTCATTTGTGCCTTAGAAAAGTTTAAAGCTCTTGAAAATAAGAATCAAAGATTAAATCTCCAGATTGATAAAAATGAAAAGGAGTCAAAGGAAATAATTAAAGATCTAAAATAACACTTTGAAGAAGCCAAGAAGAATGAAGAAGATCTAATGACATAGTTGAAAATAGTAAGTAAAGAATATGAAAGGTATGTTTTTTAAATTGCTTCTTTAAAAGTAGATATTGAGAAAATAAATAAAGCAATAAATGGTAGAGTAGCAAATGATTCACAATTTGAGAATAACACTAATATGTTGAATAAGATATTATAAAATCAAAGATCAATGTTAGATAAGATAGGTATTGGATTTGAAAAAGAGAAAGAGGAGGCAACTACTTTCATAAACAAATAAAAAGGAAAGAGCTATGCTAAAACTCTTAAAAAAGAAGAAAAAAAAAGGGAAGAAGTGAAGAATACAAAGGACATCTCAAATAAAGAAGGCTAGAGGGAATAGAGCTACAAAAGGAAATCAGGTTAGAGATACACAAACAAGTCGTATTTTTATGGTTATTATTTTTACTATAATGGATATTGTTATAAGAAAATAGAATGTTTAAAAAGTGCTAACAATTTCATAAATAAGTAGAAAGAAAGTCATGTAGAGTCAATAAAATGCCACTACTCTTTTGCTCCTCTATCATGCTTTAATGAAGAGGCCATAATATGTCACAAGTATAAAAATTTTAGAAACATAGCCTAGTATTGTATAAGTGTGTTCAATTCAGTCAAGAAGAACCATAGTTTCAAGGCTCCATTCATCAAGAAGAAAGTTCAAACAGGTTCATGGCAGAAGAAATAACCTAAAAAATCTATGTTGGTATAGACAACTTTACATGCAATAAATGAAGAAAATCCATGGTTCATTAATATTGGATGTTTGAGGCACATGATAGGAGAAAAAATCAAGTTCATAACCTTGAAGAAGATCAATGGTGTCATAGTGAAATTCATAGATAGTATTACTACTAGAATTGCCAAAAAAGGTACACTAAGTTTGGATAATGATATAACTAAAACTAATAATGTTTTATATGTATAAGGTCTTAAACATAATATTTTGAGTGTAAGTTAAATGTGTGATCAGGGGCACAAACTAAATTTTTATCCATAAGTTTGTGATATTAGGAGAAAAGATTCAAATGAGTTGATTGTAGATGCTCAAAGAATAGGCAATAATTTGTATATGTTATTAGACATCAAAGGTCAAAGATGTTGTTTGAGTCAGATTGAAGAAAGTTGGATATGGCATAGGAGAGTGGGTCACATAAATTTTGATAACTTTTTCAACATCAGTCAAAATCAAGTAGTCAAAAATCTTACAAAGATTACAAATCCATCTGACATGCTTTGTGAACCTTGTCGGCATGGGAAGTAGGCTAGAAGGTGGTTAAAAACAAAAGAGTACTCAACCACACATATTTTAGAGCTTTTTCACACTAATCTATGTGGACCTATGAGAACTTAAAGTACTCAAGGTGAGAAATATTTCATATTGCTTATTGATGATTTTTCACATATGACTTAGGTAATGTTTTTAGGGAAAAAATTAGAAGCTTTCAAAGATTTCAAAGCATTAGTTGAGAATGAAACCAATTTGAAGATTAAGTGTCTAAGATCAATTTGAGGAGGAGAATTCATGTCAAATCAATTTATTGAGTTTTTTGAAGACCATTGAATAAAGAGACTTTATTCAGTAGCTAGAATACCACACCAAAATGGAGTAGTTGAGTGGAGAAAAAAATAGTTTAGGAGATAGCGAGGATAATGCTAAATGAATCAAAGATACCAAATAAATATTGGAGAGAGGTAGTTTATATATTACTTCATATTCATAGTAGAGCATTATTGAGATTCAATAGTGACAAGACTCCTTATAAGCTATGGAAAGATAAACTAGTTATAGTTGATTATTTTAGAGTTTTTTGTAGAAGATGCTTCATAAAGAGAACCAATGAAAAACTTGGGGAGTTTGAATCCAAAGAAAATGAAGGTATATTTCTTAGTTATTCTTAAAAAATTAAAGCTTATAAATGTTGTAAAAAAATAAATAAGAAAATTGTTTAAAGTGCAAATGTCAGGATAAAAGAAGATGGAACACAAAGAATTAATGATTCAATAAACATTCCTAAAGTCATTGAAGAATCAAATTTTGAAGAATCAGATGAAGATGAGAAGAAGGAGAAAAAGTACACCAAAACTCCATCCAAATATGTTCAAATAAATCGTAATGAAAGTGACATCATCGAGGACATAAATGAAGGAATTCACACTAGAAGAATGATGATAAGTGAATTAATTTCTTTTTATTATCCAAAATTTATCCTAGAACTTTTTCAAAAGCTAGACATGATAAGCATTGGGTTAAGGCTATGAATGAAGAATTAAATTAGATATAAAAGAATGATACTTTGGAATTAGTGAGTAGACCAAAAGATCACAATGTGATAGGAATAAAATGGATTTATAGAAATAAGTTGAATGAAAATGGAGAAGTGACTAGGAATAAAGCAAGATTAGTATGTAAAGGATATGCTCAGATTGAGGGAATAGATTTTAAAGAAACTTTTGCACCAGTGGCAAGGCTAGAGGCTATTAGAATGTTTCTTGCATATATAATGTTTAAAATTTTCAAAGTGTTTCAGATGGATGTCAAATCTACCTTCTTAAATGATATTATAGAAGAAGAGGTCTACATTGAGCATCCTAAGGGATTTATTCACTCAAATATTAGTAGCCATGTATGCAAATTGAAGAAAGCATTGTATGGATTGAAATAAGGTCCTAGAGCTTTGTATGCAAGACTTGATAATTACTTGTAGGATTAAGGTTTCAAGAGAGGATTTGCTAACAGTAATCTCTACATTAAAATAGATGGTGAACATTAATTGATTTTTGTGGTATATGTTGATGACATCATTTTTGGAGGAAACATTGAAAAGATGACAAAATAATTTTCTACTAATATGCAAAAATAATTTGAGATGTCCATGTTTGGAAAATTGTCATTTTTGTTAGGATTGAAAATATTTCAATCAAATAAATGAATTTTCATATTTCAAAGTAAATATGCCAAGGCAATGTTAAAGAAATTTGGTTTTGAAGATTGTGCACCAGTTGGCACACCAATGTGTATAGGAAATAAGGTGAGCAAAGATGAAGATTCGCCTATTGTAGATCAATATTTATATAGATCTATGATTGGTAGTCTTTTATATTTAATAGCATCAAGGCCAAACATCATACATGCAGTAGTTATGGTTGCAAGATATCAATCATCTCCAAAAGATAGTCATGTTCAATTGGTAAAGAGAATATTTAGATATATCAAGGGGGCATCAAATTATGGATTTTGGTATCCCATAGGTAGATATTTCACTTTGGTTACTTATACAAATTCAGAGTGGGTAGGGTGCTTAGATGATAGAAAGAGTACAAGTGGAGGAGCTTTCTTCCTTGGTGATAGCTTAGTATCATGGCTAAGAAAGAAGTAAAATTTAGTATCACTTTCTATAGCTAAAGCAAAATATATTTCAGCAATATTATTTCATACTCAAGTGCTTTAGATGAAGCAAACTTTTGAAGATATCAAGGTAAAATATGATGAACCTATTTATATTTTTTGTGACAACATAAGTGCTATTAATATTTTTAAGAATCTAGTGATGCATTCAAGAATAAAACATATTCCCATTAAATATCACTTCTTGAGAGAGAAGGTTATAGATCAACATGTTAAGATGGAGTATATCAATACTACAGAGTAGACTGTAGATATTTTCACAAAGGCACTACCAAAAGACACATTTGAGTATTTGTGAGAGAAGTTGGGAGCAATTTCTTTTACTTCCTACCATTGAGGTTCAGCATCAATTGAGGGGGAGCTATGTATTAGCTCCAGGTAGGCCGTTTTCCATTGATGTCAAAGGGGGAGAACAATAGGTATAAGTATAGGTGTCAAAATAAGTACAAGAAATAGGTACATGTTTCTATATTAAAGGCCAGTTACTATATGTTTTCTAGATGGTAGTATGTGTAGGTGTTAGGATGTGGTAGTTTTAATTTGAGGTTACCATCAATGACAAAGGAGGATATTGTTGGAAATATTGGCATTGATGTCAAATATCTAGCATTATTGGTGATAAAGGCCCCATTGAATTTAATGGTATTTTAAATATTCATATCTTGGCTAATGTGTTTTAATATTTATTTAATATTAATGAATATATTTTTGGTTGCATATAAGTCAAAAGAGTGCCCATAGAGAAGTCAAAGAGTCACGGGGTAAAAGATGAAAGAGGAATGGGATGCCTTTTCTCATGAAGAGTCATCTTAAGAAATTATAAGAGTCACCATGTGAAGACAAAAGAGGGTATGTCACATTTTTCCATGAAGAGACACTTTGAGGAGTATTAAAAGTCACCAAGGTAAAAACAAAAGAGGAAAGGACTCTTTTGCTTATGAAGGGTCACCATATCACTTTTAAAATGCAAGGTTATGAAGGGTCATGTAAGTTTGATGACATTTTCCATGACGATTGAATAGTCACAAAGGGTGAATGCCAAAGGTCATTTGAAAAGTTATAAATAAAGGCATAAGAAGCCATTTGTAATATGCAAGAGAGTGCATGGTTTTTATTTTTTTCAAAGAGAGAAAAGAGGAGATATTGCAGTGTTTTATTGCTTATTGAGTAAGCAACATTGAGAGATAGTTTTTTTTTATACACAAGAGGGGTTAGTGGTTGTTTGGGCTAGTGCTCACAAATATTTGCAAGGGGTTGGTGATCCTATGGGTTGGTAATTACAAATAGTTCCTATGTTGGTGCTCAACAAGGGGGTTGGTGATCTTACAAGTTGGTGATTACAAAAATTTTAATTTGAGTTATTACTCATTCATATACTTGAGATTATTCTCCATGGATTTTCTCACTTTGGGTTTCCATGTAAAAATGTACTCTCTCTCTCTCTCTCTCTCTCTCTCTCTCTCTCTCTCTCTCTCTCTCTCTCTCTCTCTCTCTCTCTCTCTCTCTCTCTCTCTCTCTCTCATGTGGTGCATATTATTGTTTCAGTTTTATTGCATATCTAGAATGTGTGGTTAAGTGGTTAAAGAAAAGGAATTTGATTAAGAAAAAAGATATATAATATATTGATTCAGCCCCCTTTAGTATATTTTATGCCTAACATATATAACAAATAATTTTGTAAAATATTTGAATTCTCTTATTTTTCATCCCAACCTAATGTCCCCTACATTAGATTCTTCTACACTTCACTCACATAATTTATCTTATACAAGCATCAAGGTAAGTAAAGGTATGTATTTTTCAATTCTTTCCTTTCAATTAATTTCATATTTCCCACTATATTTTTTAATAGCTCAATTTTTGAGTTGATGTGTTATTTTCCTAAATCACCATCCCATGTTACAATTGTATGACATGTGATGAGATATGAGTGGGGCATATGTATACATGCAATATGTTTAAAATTTATCAATTACTAATGTTGTCTCTTATAGGAACCCATCAAATTTTAATCTCTCTGAGTGCATGCTTTAAAGGGTACATCAAGAAAGGGGTTAGTAGATCTTTAGTGTTTCCTATAATTTTTGACCCCTATACTAGCACTTAAAACCAATAAAATCTACTCCTATCCATTTCCCTAGATTTTTAAACCCCACTTATACACTTTCCAATGATACTCACTACCAAAAATAGCTACTAATCTAACAAAAACCACTTTTTATCATGTATCATACTAGGTTGATTAGTTCAACCCCATTATGGGATTTATCACATGTTACAGAACTAGATCAGTCTAAGTCGACATAGTTTGAGACCTAACGACTCTATTTCCCACCTAATGAGGTCAACTAGATTGACACCATATGCTTAATTTTTATGAAGGTTTAAGGTCAATTCATGGATATATACACCCCCTTTTTGTTTTATTTTTAATAGAGGATCAATGATTTATGCATTATTATTTCTCATAAGTATGCTTATACATTCAATAGGAGGTTTCATTGATTAGGTTTTTCCTTGAAGGAGTAGCACTTATTTTATGGAAGTCTTGGGTGCATACGAGATGTCTTTTAGCCTAGATATTATTTATCCTTATGATTCATACAAGCCCACAACAACCTCTTTCAAAGCTCCATTGGTTAAGGGAGAGATTGAGACATGATATGTTTATTGGCCATATGATTGTAATTGATGTCAAAAGGGGCATTATGGATGTCATTGATGTTAAAATATCAGGTAGGATTGATGGAGAGATGAACATGTTAAAAAGTTACACATTAAAAAGTTATAATGCTTTTATAGAGACCATTTATAGACCACTTGAATAGCAATTAATAAAATATTTACTATGGGTTTTCAAATAGAATCTTAAATATATCATTTTCAGGTTTAGTTGAGAAGAAATGAGCTCATAATTAATTTATATTTACTCTCAGACATTATAGGTTTTCTTAGTTAAAACCTAAGGGTTTAATCCATGGCATTCATAGGCATGTTATATTTTTATTTTGACTACTTATAGATGGGAGCCAGTTACTTAAGTTATAACTTAGGTCTTCTTCATCATTATGCAACTAACCTCTTTGACCTAGTAATTATTGGCTCAAGTAATGTTCTAAGACATAATATTTGATAAGTCTTAGAATTAATATTTGTCCCATATAAATCAATGGTTAGTGCTTAATCATATGTTGAATATCTAATGAAGTGGATCAATGTCAATTTGTCAAAGGCACCTCTGAATAAATGTGTTAGTTATAAGTGTTACAATCATGGATCTTGTAAAGTAAATCTATGGAGTGGTTTAAATTAAAATAGGCAAGAATTAATAAAAAGATTCAAAGTGTATTAATAGTATGAAATAAAAACAAAGGTGTATAAGGCATGAGATTATATCAAGTGTCACAAGTGAAGGTACTAATAACAAGTGTATGAAAGGCACATAAGGGTGCCAAGTGTCACATTCAAAGAGCTTACTAGAGATAAAGTTTGAGATTATCATAAGATTAAATGGTGACCATGTGATCATGCAATGAATATCTAATATATTTATTCAACTCAATGGTATCAAGTGATCAATGTTTAATGAAATAGAGGTAAGTTAAAGACTGAGCTAGTTTGATGAGATCGATGGAGCATATTCATTCTAAAGACTTAGGAAGCAATAAGATGAGATTAAGAAATCAAGGTTTAACATTAGATAGGGGTTAAAGTCCATGATATTTTGAAAATATAATAGCATATGGTAGCTTGGATCAAAATATCTAATGGATGTATTTTAAAGTTGGAACATTAATGCCCAAAACTATACAAGGATCTAACATAAAACATGAGACTGTCAAAACTTAATCTAATTGATGCATTTTAAATTTGAGAAATTTGAATCAATATCATCAAATCATGGCATGAAAATTAAGATCAATAGTTAGTATTAAGAGATTTTTTCATCACAATGATCGAGTGGAGGAACATGTAGGTAAGCCATAAAATATGGCATAGACAATGAAATATATTGCAGTGATTGATAAAATTTGTGTAATATGGCATATGCATCAAAAATAGATCCCAGTATATTCTAAAAATATTAATGAGACTAAGAATCATGATGGTGAAGCATGAAATCAAGATGCAGGATACATGTTCAAGAAATCTGAATCGAGTCCAGAATTGGCATGATGTGTTAGCAAACAAGTGTGAACACAAAGAATATATGATACCTAGATACAATACTTATATATATGTAATATAGGATATAATAAAGGTAGTCATTACTACTATATAGAGTCTAATTAAGATAAATAGAGGTAGAGAGTAAGAGATTGATGAAGTGTGTCAAATAGAGAAATATAGAGACACAAAACTAAAGGGGCAAAGTGGAAGAGAAGAGAGAGATGTACATAGCATGAAGTAGTTATAGACCTGACATGTAATAGAGAATTGGAATTATATTCATTTATGAATTAATCTTTTAATCTAGATTTATAGCTCTATAATATAGATCTGATTGGTAGGTGCCATTAGATAAGCTAAGTTGGTGCTCAGTTAGGTAGTTGGTGCTTCCTCAGAGTAGGTTCTCTTAAACCAAAGGATTGGTGTATCTTTAGAGTCAGTGCTCTTAAACATTATAGATAGTGAGGTTATTGATTGTGAGTCTATATTAGAGTAGTAGATTCTATTATCTATTCTCATGGTGTTTTTTCCCATATTGGGTTTTTTATGATATATCTAATGTTATACATATTTTTTGTATGTGATTTTTGCATATATTTTTAGTTTCCATTAAATTTTTTAAAATAAGACTAAGTTAATTTAATTATTTAACCCTCCTCTCAGTAGATAGTTATGTTTTAATAATTGGTATCAGATCCCTAGTTCCTTATAAGAAGATTAATCATCTCAAGTAGATCTTGGATGGTAAACACAAATGGCTAGTTAAGAAGGCTCTTCCTCAAATAAAATGCCTCTCTTTGATGGATCAAACTATGCATCTTAGAGAATTGGAATGGAATCATATTTATCCTCATTAGGGTTTGATGTATGGATGTTTTTTGTAAATGGATATAAAACCCCTTCTACAACTCCTACTAACTAGGCTTCAAATATGACATATGATTGAAATTCCAAGGCAAAGAATGTTATTCTATGTGGATTATCTAATTCAAAATTTTTCAAAGTGATGCATTATCAAAATGTATAATATATCTAGAAAAAATTGAAAATCATAGATGAAGGTGATGATAAGGTAAAGAAGGGAAAGCTACAAACATACAAAGTCAAGTTTGAAAGCTTAAAATGAATGAAGAAGATAAAATTATAGACTACCTCCTCATAGTAGATGAAATAGTCAATGCAACTAGAGTCCTTGGAGAAGAGATGAAAGATCTCATCATTATCAAAAATGTCCTAATATCTCTACCATCAAGGTATGACTCAAAAATCTCTACAATAGAGGAAGCAAAAGATCTAGATAAACTCACTATTGATGAGTTGCATAGAAGATTCATATCCTATGAGATGAGAATGGGAGAAACATATAACTTCAAGAAATCAACTGCATTAAAATCATGTAAACTAGTAAAGGTAGAAGCACCTAAATCCATATCTAAGGAGAATAATGAATAATAAGCCAACTTTGTCAAAAGATTATGAAGAGGGTCTGTAAAATACAAAGTTACGTTACCCTTTAAATGATTTCATTGTGATAAAGTAGGAAATTTTGCTACTAAATTCCCTTATAACAAAAAGGATAACTATGAGAAAGAAGAGGATAGTAAAAATATGAAACCCCAATATTCCAAGAATAAAAATTTCTATAAAAATAAGAAAGGCATATACATAAAAGAAGACAATGATTCATTGGATGATAATGATAGTTCTAATGATGACCATGATTGTGCTATAATATCTAAATAAAAGGAAGTCCTATTCATGACATTAGGATCATCTTTTGTGGGTCAAGAAGAGGTTGAAAAATAAGATGATGAAGAATAAGGAGAAGTGGATCTAGAGTGTGAACACATCTATGCTCTAGATGAAATTAACAAGATAAGAAAAGAGAACTCAAAATAGAAGAAGCTTGGACAAAAGAAGATTGAAAAAATGTCTAAAAGTCTTAAAAAATTTGATGACATGGTAGTTATCCTTAAGATGTAAATTTAAGAGTCTAAAATAATAGAATATGTATTCAAAATTGAACTTTAATCTAAATCTAATCAGTGCATGAAGTTAGAAGAAGAAATAGTGGCTTTGAGAAAGTAACTTGATAAAGTTAATTAATAAATAGACAAAGGTCTGAATATGAAATGAGGATCAAACATTCTTGATAAATCTCAAAACCTTTCAAAAGAGAGATCTTGTCTTGGTTATTAAAAATTAAAAAGTTCCATAACTAGTACATCTGCTAACCTATATGACACCTTCAAAGTAGGAGGAGAATCAGGAGCAAAGAAAGAGAAATCTTGTAATAATACAAATACATACACAAGCGCTACCAATATGAAGATTGTTGAAGGAGAAAAGAATCCTAAGGAAAAAAAATACAAATGTAGCTAATTTAGATGGTTTCATGAGAACGAGAAACTTGAAGAAGGTAGAGTTTAGAAGATCTCCTCATCTTGCACAAAGGAATGATATGACTAGGTATTCCTCATCTTTCTATGGTTATTTTTATACCTATAATTAGTTTGGTCATAGGTCTATTGAATTTAGGGTTGTACCTAGAAGGAGAAAAAACTTTGTAAGTAGAAATTAATTTTATCCCTTATTAGATACAAATGTAATATGCTATAATTACAATAATATTGGTCACATATCTAGACAATATAGAAAAAACTTTGTAAAATAAAAAATACAAAGTGAAAAGAAAGGTATGCCTCCTAGTGTGAATAAAGTTTCACAAGTCTTTGAAAAATGGAAAAATAAGCCAAATAAGAAACCCAAGGATGTGTGGAAAGTGAAATATCAATCTATGATTGCTCAAACGACACTCCATTCCAAGGAATAGAATTTATGGGTAATAGATAGTGGTTGCTCCAAACACATGAATTGTGAAAAGAGCAAGTTCATGAAATTGATAAAATTCAAGGAAGGATCAATCATCTTGGGAGACAACACTGTAGTAAAGATCAGAGGTAAATGAACCTTGAACATAGATGGAAAGCATCCTACACATGATGTCTTGTATATTGAAGGATCAAAACATAACCTACTAGGTATCAACCAATTGTGTGACAATGGATATAAGGTCACACTTAATGTAGAAGTCTATAAGATAAGTAGATTTGTAATATTAGTTATAGAAAGGAAAATAACTAAAATCAACATTTATAATCTTAGTGAAGTGAATGGTAATAGTTGTCATATAGGAAATATTGATGAGAGTTGGTTGTGGAATATAAAAATAGCCCATGCCAATTTTGACAACTTGGTAAAGGTGAGCTCAAATAAGTGTTTTAGACACATGCCTAAGATAACCAAACCTACAAACACTACTTGTAAGGAATGTGAACAAGGAAAATAGACAAGGGTCAGATTGTATACAAAGGAGTATGCAACTACAAAGCATCTAGAATTAGTTCATACTAATCTTTGTGGTCCTATTAAGATAAGAGGATCTAAAGGAGAGAGATACTTCATGTTACTTTTAGATGATTACTCAAGAATGACATGGGTAATAGTTTTGAAGGATAAGTCTTAGGGATTTGAAAGATTTAAGATCTATAAGGCCATGGTAGAGAATGAGATTTGATTAAAAATAAAATGCTTAAGAATTGATAGAGGTGGAGAATTCACCTCAAATTAACTCATAGAGTACTATGATAAACACGGAATCAAAAGTCATTACTCTGTATTAAGGACTCCATAATAGAATGGATTTATGGGAAAAATAATAGGATAGTCAAGGAGATGGATAGAATAATTATAAAAGAGGCCAAATTACCTAATGGATACTAGAGAAAAGTAGTCCAAATAATAGTATATATCTTAGACAGAGCTCAACTAAGGGTAAATAGTGATAAAACTCCTTATGAACTATGTTATGGAAAACCTATCTCTATGATGTATTTCAAAGCGTTTGGTAGAAAATGCTACATTAGGAGAAAAGAAGACAAATTGAGAATCTTTGAAACAAGATGTGATGAAGGAATATTTCTTGTTTATTCTATCCCAAGCAAAGCCTACATACGTTACAACAAAAGGCTACACATTATTATAGAGAGCATTAATGTTAAGGTTGAATAAGGATTGAAAAAAGTTAAACCTGATAGAGAAATATATATTGAAGAATCATATTTTAAAGAATAAAAAGCTAATGAAGATAATGATGAAGTAAATGAAAAGGCACCTACAATATTTATTCAAAAGGATAATCCTATAGAGGAAATTATTGGCAATAAAAATATAAAAGTTTAGACAAGGAGAAGAGTTTTAATTAATAAAGAGCAAGTAAGTTTTTCTCTAATGTCTTAAATTGAGCCTAAGAGATATATTGAAGCTATCAAGGATGACAATTGGCTAAATTCCATGGAAGAAGAAATTATACAAATTTAAATTAATAAAACTTGGGAATTAGTTCTAAGACCTTCAAACAAGAATGTAATAGGTATAAAATGGGTTTTTTGAAACAAGCTCAATGAGGATGGAATAGTTATAAGTAATAAGATAAGATTGATGTGTAAGAGATATACACAAGTTGAGGTCATATATTTTTAGGCAACATTTGCTCTAAATGATAAATAAGAATCCATTAGAATGTTTATATCATTATTTGTTTATAAGAAGTTCAAAGTTAATCAAATGGATGTCAAGTCTACTTTATTGAATGGGAACCCAGAAGAATAAGTCTACATAGAACAACCTAAATTTTATCAACTATCAAAGAAAGAAGATTATGTTTATAGACTGAAGAAAGATCTATATGGTCTAAAATAAGAACCTAGAGCATGGCATTAAATATTAGACCAATACCTATAGAAACAAGGATTCAATAAAGGATGTGTAGATAATAATCTATACTTCAAATCAGAAGGTGATCATATGTTTATTGTTGTTGTATATGTAGATGACAACATCTTTGGTGGTAGCAACAACAAAATGTGAAAAGAATTTGCTACACAAATGGAAAGTGAGTTTGATATGTTTATGCTTGGATAACTTTCTTTCTTCCTTGGTATACAAATAACACAAACTGATGAAGTGATATTTATATCTCAAACCAAGTATTCTAAGGAAATGATCAAGACAATTTGAATGGAAGATAAAAAAAAAGTAGGTAATCCCATGATTACTAGTTATAAGTTGATCAAAAATGATGAGTCCTTTGATGTAAATAAGACTATATATAGATCAATCATAGGTATCTTATTATACCTAACTACATTAAGAACTGATATCATGTAAGCAGTATGTATGGTTGCAAGATTTCAAGATGCTCCTAAAGAATCACATGCCAATGCAATGAAAATAATCTTTAGATATATCAAGGTCGTGATTGACTATGGCCTATGGTATCCTAAAAGTGAGGATTTCACTTTGATAACATATAAATATGTTGATTGGGTAGGAAGCTCAGATGATAGAAGAAGAATTGATGGTGGTGCATTTTTCCTTGGAAACAAACTTGTTTCGTGACTGAGAAATAATTAAGAGTTAGTTACTATTTCTACAATAGAAGCAGAGTATGTGGAAATAATGGCATGTTTTACTCAAGTCTTGTGGATGAAAAAAACACTCAAAGACATCAAGGTAGAATAAAAATCACCTAACTATATTCTTTGTCATAATTCAAGTGCTATTAACATATTAAAGAATATAGTGATGCATTCTATAACTAAACATATATCAATCAAGATAATTTCTTAAGAAAAAAGGTTACAGATCAATAGGTCAAAATGGAGTATATGCCAACTTGGGATCAAGTTGCATACATATTCAACAAACCTCTTCCTAAGGAATAATTCAAGTATCTAAGATAGAAATTAGGAGTGATGGCTCCTAGAAAAAATCACTAGATCTTAGTGAAAGGGCATGATTTTAGGGGGAGTATCACAAAAGTTTTGTTAATCCCTAGAAGAAGAGAGAAAAGACAACTCAGGTATGTATATTTTTTCAATTTTCTAATGAATTTATGGTTTTGTTTTCTTGGAAAAACTCCTTTATCTGATAAAAGAGGAGAAAAATTTGGACAAACTATGAGAAAGTTGGAGTCCCTTTGCCATTCATGTCAAAGGGGGAGAAAAAGTGTCAATGCTCTCTGTAAAAGTTCGAAAGACTAGAAAATGTGTCTAAGTTGAGTTTAGGAAAATGTTCCACTACCTAAGGGGGAGGAAGTTTGGTATGAATAGTTTCAACTCAATTTCATTAGAAGCCAATGCAAGCAATGTTAGAGAAGGAATAGAGTGTTATAAGATCAAAACATTTAGTTTTTCATCAATGCCAAAGAGGGAGATTATTGGCCATATGATTGTCATTATTATCAAAAGGGGCATCATGGATGTCATTGATGTCAAAGGATCAAGAAAGATTGATGGAGAGAAGAACATGTTATAAAGTTGTATAGTGAAAAGTTGTCATGCTTTTATAGAGACTATTTCTAGACCACTTGAAGAGCAATTCATAAAATATATGTTATGGGTTTTTAAGAGAAACTTAAATATATGGTCTATAGGTTTAATTTTGAATAAATGAGCTCAAAATTGATTTATCTTTGCTCTCAGACATTATAAGATTTCTTAGTTAAACCATAAAGGTTTAATACATGGAATTCATAAGAATGTTCTATTTTTATGTTGAATACCTATAAATGGGAACCAATTATTTAAGTTATAACTTAAGTCTTCCTCATTGTTATGTAACCGACCACTTTGACCTAGTAATTACTGACTTGAGCAATGTTATAAGACCTTAATATTTCCTAAGTCTTAGACTTAATATTTGTCCCAACTAAATCAATGGTTAGAATTTAATCATACATTGAAGATATAAAAAAGTGTAGTAAATTCAATTTGTCAAAGGCACCTCTGAGTAAACATGCTAGTGATAAGTATCCCAATCACGAAACTTGAAAAATAAATCTATAAAATTGTTTAAAGTAAAATAGTTAAATATTAACATGAGGATGTGAAGTGTATCAATAGTCATAACTAATAACAAAGGTGCATAGGACATGCAAGAATTCCAAGTGTCACAAGTGCAAGCACTAACAATAAGTGTACAAAAGGCACACGAGGGTGTCAAGTGTTACATTCAGGGAGCTTGTTAGAGATAAAGTTCAATCTTATTATAAGATAAAATAGTGAGTGTGTGATCATGTAATGAAGATATAATAGAGTGAGTGAACTTAATGGGATCAAGTGCTCGATGTTTAATAACATATAGGAGAGTTAAAGAACAAGATAGTTTGACCAAATTAATGAAGCATATTCATTATAAAGACTCAAGAAGTATCAAGATAAGATTAAGAGCTCAAGGTTTATGTTTAGATAAAAGTAAACATTTGTGATACTTTTAATATCTAATGGCACGTGAGACCTTAGATCAAAAGATCCAATAGATTCATTTTAAATTTGGAACATTAAAGCCTAGAATCATACATGGGTTTAATAGAGAGCGTGAGCCTTTCAAAACCTAATCTAAAAGATGTATTTTAAGGTTGATAAATTTGAATTAGGATCATCAAATCATGGTGCCAAAATTAAGATCAATGGTCAGTATTTAAATACTTGATCATCACAATGGTCAAGCATAGGAATGTGTAGGTAAGCTATAAAATATGACACAAACAATGTAATATATTATGGTGATTGATTAAATTTGTGTAATATGGCATATGCATTAAAACCAGAGCCTAGTATATGCTAAAAATAATAATTAGACCAAGAATCATGGTAGTGAAGCATGAAATAAATATGCAAGAAACTTATTGTTCAAGAAATATGAATTGAGTCCATAATTGTAATGATGTGTTAGAAAACAAGTGTGAACATAGAGAAGATATAAGACCTAGATACAAAGATTATATATATATATATATATATATATATATATATATATATCAGCTAGGATACAATAAAATTATTTGTTGTTGATGTATAGAGTTGAGTTAAGAGAGAGAGAGGTAGAGAGGAAGATATTGATAAAGTGTGTCAACTAAACAAATAGAGAGACATAGAACTAGAGGGGTAGAGTAGAAGAGAATAAAGAGATGTGTAGAGCATGAGAAACTATAGACCAAACCTATAATAGAAAATTGGAATTGGATTCATTTATGAATGAATCTTGTAATCTATATTTATAGCTCCATAAGATAGATCTGATTGGTAGGTTCCATTAGATAAGCTGAGTTGGTGTTCAGTTAGGTATTTGGTGCTTCCTTAGAGTAGGTGCTCTTAAACTAGGGGATTGGTGTCTCCTTATGGTTGATGATGCTAGAGGTATAATCACTAAGAGGGGGGTGAATTATTGAGCTCAAATAATCCAACTTAAATTATGATATTTACAAATACTTAATCATGTACCATAAACATTCATGAAGCATATACAACATTCATAGAAATGAGCAAGGGAGACATTGAAAGATCAATCACATATACATGACATATATGGGAAACCCTCTTGGGGAATAAAACCCAATGGAACTTAAAATTAGACTAATGTCCTATAATACCAAGATCCAATTTAGACCATCTATAAATGATCAAGGAATTTTAATCCCTATTTAGTGAGACTTTAATCCCACAAGGTGTTGCCACACCTATCTAGTTGAGCTGCAGTAACAAC
Source organism: Torreya grandis (assembly GCA_037957365.1). NCBI lineage: Eukaryota > Viridiplantae > Streptophyta > Pinopsida > Cupressales > Taxaceae > Torreya > Torreya grandis. Next base: position 1,166,367 of record JARHVA010005046.1, on the reverse strand, counting down.
TAGACCTTTTAGCATGTTCTACCTTGAAAGGAGGTTGTAACCACCTTAGATGATAATATTAAAAAACAACACCTAAGAACACATCCACATATGCACTTATGTATTTAACACATAATGATGGACCTTGATTAACACACTTAACCTTCACTCACATTCAAATAATAAATTGACTATTCATCCAATAGAATTACAACCAACAAGTCATAAAAATATTCCTCAGTATATTCTAATATTCAACTCATTCTCAGGTTACTCTATGCATCCTTCACTCCTCAAAACACCCACACACAAGCTTATCTCCAATCTCCCCCTAATCTCTCACACACAGTCTAGAACCCATCATCTTTGGTTCCACTATATATGGATCAATCTTGATAATAACTACCTTGGTTAGCCATTAGGCATGCCTTATACCTTAAGGTATCTCTCACACCAAGACACAACTCAATATAATCTTCATAGGTCGGACATAGCATCTATGGGTCACCCTTAAGGAACTATACCTTTTAATAAGGCCCTTGTATCCCTTATAGGTCTAACATGAACCCATTCACTCCTTTAACACTCCCTCAAGCAAAAAAAAAAACATATGACCACTTTCAAATACATGGGTCCACTCCTTATGTCCCTTTAGACATCATAAAATGATCACAATCAACTAATCTCATCTCTGTGTATGCTCAAATAACTGAAACACTAACTTGGTGCACACAATCACCATGAATAGACACATAATAAACTTATTAATAATTCTTCATACTCAAGATAGATTGATCACACTTCTAAAATACACATAAAGAATCTTAGTGGTTATAAAACATTTTAAATAGCTTATTCATCATGAGACATCAAAATAACATCAATACAAGGTTGAATATCCTTCTTAGGTCACTTTTCATAATGAACATGAACACAAAATCAACTTCTAAGCTCAATATATTTGATTTTAATCACTTTCAAATCTTCAAATTAGGTTTATTAGATGTGCCATGAAGTCATCTTCATCTTTACTTTTTACAGCACCATTAAATTTGAGTTCTATCAAAGGATATGGATAAAATATAGAGATCTAATTTTTCCCATGTTAAATTCAAATACTTGAATTAAAATGGTCACAATTAACCTTCTAACACAATGCTCAAATCTCATATCCTCTTAGCTCAGATTAAATACTCACCATCGATCTAGTCTAAGTTTAACACATAGACCACCAAAGCCAAACATTAAACATATAATAGTTGAACTCATCTCATACAATATAAAAACTTTGACTCAACATGATCCATCAATATTTATGGATAAATCAAGTATTTAATGATCAATGCTAACCATTCTATAAATCTATATGAATGCCTACTCACCATTGGATCATTATCTTATAACAATGCTCAATCATTAAACATCACGCACCTATCCTTATCTCACTAGTTCTCGACTCCTTGGAGCAATGTACACTATCAATATTTATGGAACTTTAACTCTTTAAAAAATGACTAAATATGGGGAATATTTGAATAAGCTTGAGTAGCCATTTATGCACCTCAATAACTTTTTCTACACTTACATGATCTTAAACTTGGACTAGATGTTATCTGATGGATTGTTCTAAACTACATAAATTGCAATACTGAAAAAATATTTTCTCATACAATATTATCTAGATTCTCTTGAAATTTGGATAGTTTGCTCACGGGATATAAGGTTACAAACCCATTCCATTATAGTCAAGATTTTAATGGACTCATAAAGCCTCTCTCTCTACATTTTCAACATAAAAAATATGCATTTATCTCCCATTCACTTAGGAACTATATAGCTCGGCTTTACCAATATAGAAGTTTTAATCTATCCACAGACAATATGCAAGTAAATATATAGTCACACATGTCTTGCTTACCTTGTGATCCAAATGGGAATTGTAATGATATATGATTCACCTAGGTCAAATGGCTTTGTAACAAGCATCTTCTCCTTCACACTCATCTCAGTCTCGACCAACAAAGAAGATAATGGTTTTATAAAATAAGTAAAGGCATCCCTATAGACACCTAAGCTTTGTGTCTACATTTCCAATTTTTGTTACGCCTGGCAAGATCCAACACTTCTAAGTATCAACACAAATGGCTTGCAGCTTAAACTCAAAAAAATTGAGTATGTTGATCCACTTCTCACAGCTTGAACTCAATACAAACTGTCGAGTCAACTTGGGTGGAAATCACACATTTAGAAAAATTAGTTTTCTCCATCTGTGTTACAATTTTGAATGAATAAGGTGAAAATCATAGTGGTCTCAGAATGCTTGATGGGAAGAACACCACCACATCAAAAACATAAGGACACTAACAGAAACCTTTGGAAGCATTTATTTTGAACTGTTGAATCTCGGGGATTAGATGCTAACCCACATATTTACAAGCAGGGAATATGCACCAGGCACAAGAGGATAGGCAAATCTCATTGACCTAGAAATTACTCCTCGGGCTGAAGAACCTTCCTACTGGAGAAGAATGAAGATATACTCTATATATATATATGTGTGTGTGTGTGTGTGTGTGAGGGCTGCTATATACTCATCCATATTCCCAATTTATATATACCAGAGTAGAGAGACGATGCACATATGAGACTATATTGATCATTCATCCCCCACTTTCAAATATGTAGGCTCTCACCAGCCTCAATTCTGGTCTATCACTCTCTTCATTAATTGACTCACTAATACTCATATCATTTATTACAGATTGTGCAACTGTATTCCCTTCAAATCCTGCATCAAATATCTCCCTCAACTTGGCCACCATGAATATCTTTATTTCCTCTACCTTTACAAAATCCTTGAATAAATTTGTGACCATTCAATAGCACATGAAATATTCACACATTCTGCGCTTTGAACTCACAGCCCCTGAGTTCTTGAAACGTTCAAAAAAAGAATCACCAAAATTTTTGAGCTTTGAAAATCAAGCCCCTAAATGACCATTGCCAGCCAATAGCCATAATATTTTGATTTCCAAAATACAGGCTGAATAGCCTTAATTTTCTCCTCTTCTCCCTCCTAGAGATCCTCATCCTTCTCTTCTTACATCTCTTCTACATACCTCTCTTCCTATCCAGTCACCATACATGGACTAAAATAGATCAAACAATTTCAAATTTGTTTTGATCACCAAATTGCCAATTGGACAGCCCTCTCTAACTTCTACACCAACTTGGGCTCTAAGACCAACAAGAAAGATTACAATATAATCAATATACTGATTTAGAGAAAATTTATCTCCATTAATATCCTATGGTTGAAAGATTTCAACCACTCCCCTCATTTCCTCAATAGCCCCAACAATAACTTTTTACTTTTATGTTTTTACAATTACTCCTCAGTAACAACATATTAGAGGGAAAATATAATAAATTTAATTTGAATTTAATCATGACCATGTCTTCATGTAGCTATTGTAGATGCTCCTGCATCATACTCTCCCTCTAGAAAGGATTGAACCTTAGTTCAAATGAGTTGTTGTCTCCAAGCACTAGTCTTCATTATATGCCTGGATCCCAAGGTCTTGTTGTAAATGCCAATGTTGGTGTTTGTCTTTGATTGTCTTTGTATTTCATCTTCTTGCTTTTCTTCCTCTTTAAATATGTCCTTCTTCTCATTTCTTTCTCTGTTGCCATCTCCTACTTCCATGCTTCTTCATCTTCATACATATCTTTTAGATCTTCTCATTGTTCTTCTTGGTTCATGAGCTTCTCTAATGACTCATGTATGTCATTCACCTTAGCAATCTTCATACCTACATACAAAACATTCAAAGCCACCTTAGAATCAAAATCTTTAAGCCATGAAGCCTTTTGGCTATCTCCATGCTCTTATTCCTTGGCCAAAACTGCCTTTGCCTCTTCACTCTTCTGCTCTTTTCTTGCTTCACTCTTCCCAATGGTGTTCTCATCATGGTTTGTACCTTTATTCATCTCTCTTGAATTACCAAACAGCTCCTCCAACATCTTCAACTCTTCTTTTAGTAAAATCTCACCTACCTCACCATTCTCTTCATCAAACTTGGGTCCTTCTTTCTTAAGGATTACTTGCCCTTCATCTCTTATCTCATCTTTTCTTAGCTCTTGCCTCAATTCATTTCCCATTTGATCAATGGTGCCACCATGTTGATATGTGCCGCTATACAACTCTTTTGGAGGATTCAACAAGTCTTCTATCCTCTTCAACTCTTCTCTCAACACAAGCTCATCCCAATCTCCATGTCCTATATCAAACTTAGGACCAAATTGTCTTTCATTCTTTATAAATACATTCATCCACTTTGTGGTTTATTTAGACAAATCAGCTTCTTAATCATCATCAATATACTTATCAAAAACACTATTACCTTGTGTTTCCTTATTCATTTCAAACATGTGAACTGATTTCACATCTCCACTTTCATCATCTATCCTCTTGGAACTCTCTCCTTGCTGAATATTAGTCCTCATACACATTTTACATTCCACAATTTCCATAAAAAGATCATTAAATGATTAAAAAATATCTTTATCCCATTCATTACAAGCAATTGACTTACCTTTCATATTTATATCCTCATGCTCTTCTTCATTATTCTTTGAGAAGTTTTCTTTCTCACCTTTAGCCGTCCATACCTTCTACATAGCTTTAGGATGACACTTGTTCAATTTACCAACTAATTTTTGCTCTTTGACATCTTCCTGTTGCTTGGGAGTTTGCTTCTTCCACCATTTAGGCATCACATATCCATGGTTAATTGGAAACTTCACCTTTCTCTTTTCTTCTCTAACATGCATATCAACAGTTTCATGCTTATAACACAAATCAGTTTTTGAACTCACCTTTACCTCCTTAATGGTCTGCTCCATTAGTTCTTTGACTTGGATAGCTTCTTGATTATCTGTCCTTTCTTCTTCCTTTGTTCTTGGCTATTCTCTTGCCTCTTCTTGGCATTCAATGGCATCATGGAAGTCATCTTCATCTTATATCTCTCCCCTTACTTGTATGGGGTCTTCAACACCTTCCTCATGCATTAACCAATGCATCTCTTCTTCTTTCATATTAACAGTAGCAATCTTTTTCTTTTCTCCTACACATTCACTTATGCACTTGGTGTCTTCTCTTGCACCAATCTCTTCATTCTTCAAGGCCCTTCTCTTGACCTTCATAAGGTTGTTCATACTTGCATTTACCCATGCAAAGACAACATTAGATATAAAAACAAGAGACCACAAGGTCCCTATGAGTGCTCTCTTCACCCACACTCTTATCTTTTCAAGTGCTCTTCTTGGCACTTCATCTTTTATTTCTTCTCTTCTCTTGTCCTCCACAATGAGAACCTTCTTCACAACTTCCTCTTGCTGCTCACATGGCAACCTTCTTATATTCTTCAAGACTCTATGGGCTTCTCTCTTCATGGCAATCTTCTTTTGCCTTCCTCTCCTCTTCATTAGGAGATCAATTGGCCACTTCAACTTCTTCCTCATTGGCCATACCCACACTTTCTCATTTGATTGCATTCCAGACTCAAACATACTTTTTATCTTAGCTAAATCTCTCTTTAAAATAGCAATCTCTTTATCATTTTTAATGCTGGTCATACCTTTCATGCTTGCTTTCTTCTTAGTGCCTTCATGTACCTTGCTGCTCTGCTCTTTTCTCAGCAATATTTCCATCTCTGAGATCTTCACCCAAGTCTTTTCCACCTTGGTCTCTTGATCCCTTGTCTCACCCAAGCCTTTTCTCCTTGACAGGTCTTTTGACAATCTCCTTGATCTCACCTAGGCCTTTTGCATCCTAGTCTTTTGATCCTTTTCTCAATCCTACAGCAACTCTTTATACAACACTTAATAAAATACAAATCACAAATCCAAGCTTACCTTGCTTTGGATCTTCCTCTTAAGCATCCACTATGCTCTTTTACTTTTGAGCTCTCCAAGCTTCTCTTCTCAATTCTTCAAACTCCATCCTTTGCCTCACCTAAGTCTATTTCACCTTAGTCTTTTGGCAAACTATCCAAGCTTCTTCTTAGATCTTCACTAAGTTTAAGACTTCCTCTTTTTGTTCTCAGACAAAGTCTTCAAAACATAGAATTTAAACCAAATATTAAATCTTACTCATACCTTTTCTTCCACAGGGTCTTCTAGCACTTTGTCTTGCTGATCCTTTGCCAAATACTTTACAACTACAACATCATTTTTTCTTAATTCTAAAGCAACTTATGATCAATTTATAAGTCTGAATAGCTTCAAGCTCTAATAACAAATGATGATTGGCCTTAGATAGCTTTGATACCAAATGATGGATAGTTCCAAACTGCATAAATTGCAATATTGACAAAATATTTTCTCATACAATATTATCTAGATTATCCTAAAATTTGGACAGTTTGCTCACGAGATATAAGGTTACAAACCCATTCCATTACAGTCAAGATTTTAATGGACTCATAAAGCCTCTCTCTCTCTCTACATTTTCAAAATACAAATATATACATTTATCTCCCATTTACTTAGGAATTATATAGCTCAACTTTACCAATATAGAAGTTTTCATCCATCCACAGACAATATGCAAGTAAATATACAGTCACACATCTCTTGCTCACCTTGTGATCCGAATGGGAATTGTAATGATACATGATTCACCTAGGTCAAATGTCTTTGTAACAAGCATCTTTTCCTTCACGCTTAGCTCGGTCTCAACCAACAAAGAAGATAATGGTTTTATAAAATAAGTAAAGGCATCCCTATATATACCTGAGCTTTGTGTCTACATTTCCAATTTTTGTTACGCCTGGCAAGATCCAACACTTCTAAGTATCAACACAAATGGCTTGCAGCTTAAACTCAAAAAAATTGAGTATGTTGATCCACTTCTCACAGCTTGAACTCAATACAAACTGTCGAGTCAACTTGGGTGGAAGTCACACATTTAGAAAAATTAGTTTTCTCCATCTGTGTTACAATTTCGAATGAATAAGGTGAAAATCATAGTGGTCTCAGAATGCTTGATGGGAAGAACACCACCACATCAAAAACATTAGGACACTAACAAAAACCTTTGGAAGCATTTATTTTGAACTGGTGAAGCTCAAGGATCAGATGCTAACCCAAATATTTACAAGCAGGGAATATGCACCAGGTGCAAGAGGATAGGCAAATCTCATTGACCCAAAAATTACTCCTTTGGCTGAAGAAACCTTCTTGCTAGAGAAGAATGAAGATATACTCAATATATATATGCAAGGGGTAATATATACTCATCCATATTCCTAATTTATATATACCAGAGTAGAGAGACAATGCGTAGATGAGGGTATATTGATCATTCATCGCCCACTTTTAAATATATAGGCTCTCACCAGCCTCAATTCTGGTCTATCGCTCTCTTCATTGATTGACTCACTAATGCTCATATATTTTATTACAGATTATGCAACTATATTCCCTTCAAATCCTACATCAAATAGCTCCCTCAACTCAGCCATTGTGAATATCTTTATTTCCTTTGCCTTTACAAAATCCTTGAATAAATTTGTGACCATTCAATAGCACATGAAATCTTCACACATTCTGCACTTTGAACTCACAGCCCCTGAGTTCTCAAAATCTTCAAAAAAAAGAATTACCAAAATTTCTGAGCTTTGAACATCAAGCCCCTAAATGACCATTACCAGCCAATAGCCATAATATTTTGATTTTCAAAATATAGGTTGAATAGCCTTCATTTTCTCCTCTTCTCCCTCCTGGAGATCCTCCTCCTCTTCTTACATCTCTTCTACATACCTCTCCTCCTATCCAGTCACCATACATGGACCAAAATAGATCAAACAATTTCAAATTTGTTTTGATCACCAAATTGCCAACTGGACAACCCTCTCTAACTTCTATGCCAACTTGGGCTCTAAGACCAACAAGAAAGATTACAATTTAACCAATATACTAATTTGGACAAAATTTATCTCCATTAATATCTTATGATTGAAAGATTTCAACCACTCCCCTCATTTCCTCAACAACCCCAACAATAACTTTTTACTTTTATGTTTTTACAATTACTCCTCAGTAACAGTATATTAGAGGGAAAATACAATAAATTGAATTTGAATTTAATCATGACCATGTCTTCATGTAGCTATCGTAGATGCTCCTGCATCATTATCCTCACATAGGAGAATCTAACCATGTGAGACACTTCTCCATTAACTCCCACATGTGTGAGATATAATTCCATTAAAATGACTTCTCAAAATCTTTTATCATAGAGAAAACTATGTCAAAACCTACTTGAGAGGCCAACTTTAAGCATCCATAACTTTTCTCACACTTCAATGCATGATCTTAAATTTAGTGCATATCAACTATGCTAAAAATTGAACAAAATCATATGATCAATTTCTCTTGCCACTTTCACATGTGCAATATATAACACCATCAAAATTCTCACTTCACACTTCTTTCCATATTGCAAAATTGTCTAAGTATGGGAAAACACAATCAAACTCTTTAAGATCCCAACTTTGTATGTGCACATCTTTTGATGTACTTCATTACATGATCTAAAAATTATTAAAAATAAACTAACCAAAAAAATGAACAAACCCATATGATCATTTTGTTCTAACTCCTCCACATATGTGAAACATAACCTCATCAACATGCTTCCTCAGCTCTTTTTGGCCATATTGCAAATTTGGCTAAGCATGGGAAAATAATGAATTCTAATTGAGAAGATAACGTTACACCCTCATAAATTTGACTAAATTTTGATGCATGAATTGATATTTGGAATGCAAAGAATATGGAATTTTCTCATCACAACCATATGACCCACTCCACTTGACTCCTTCCCACATGGTAATGGTGATGTCATCAAACTGTTTACTAAGATTTTGTACCACTAGACACAAAGTGTTTAGATAAAAACTATGATCAACTAGATGAATTCCACTTATGCACACAATCTCTCAAAGAATATATAACATCTTAGGGACCTCTTTCACATGTTCTAATCACCATACTCATCATTGAACATCTCTAACCATGTCAACACTAAAGATAAACCAACTTTACATAAAACACACTAGAAAAAACACATTACACAATTTGTCATTGTCACATAGACTTATCAAGGAACTTCATCCACTCACCAGATAACCTTTATGACATCAAAATGAAATATTCATGACAACTCTCCAAAAATATCCCCCTTTGTCATTGAATTCAACACCCATCAATATAGCAATATATAACTCACCTTCTCTCTCTTCAAAGCACTCCCATAATAAGAACTTTCTCCCCAAAAAAACATTCTCCTCCTTTTACATAATGAAAAAGTGGGCAAAAATTAATTATGAGGACCTAAAAATAATATTAAATAGGAAGGGGCCATCTTATAAAGATGATACAAACTCCCCCATACCTTGATCCTACTTTAGCATTCCTTGATAACATCCTCTTTCTCTATGCCAACACTTTTTTCAATCAAACACTACAACTAATGAAGAAAGAACACACAAAACAATATAAATATTGATGGAACACATCAATAAACATCTGAGAGGGACTCCCACTAATAAATTTGAGTAATTTTACCTTCTTATCATCTTCATATCTCTACACACCATGACGAACCACCATGCAGTCTTACCAACCTTCTTTATCAAGACACTTGTATGACCACCAACTTTGCATCTACACTATAAAAAATAGGAAACATGAAATTAACTAACCTAATAAAATACCTTGAAATACTCATACATTATTCTTTTGGAGATACTGAGCAAAAATCACTTTTTTCAAACTAGCCCTATTTAACCTCCTTGTATCCCTATTTGAACCTTGTAGAGCCCACAAAATTTAGTAGAAACATCTTTATGACCTAAAAATCCATCTCTAGATCAATCTCATATTCCCCCTCAAGTAAACCATTTTTCATCACCAAGATCATCTTCTACAATGTACTTCTTTCACAAACCTACTAGCTAATTAGTCTTCCATATTGAGAAAAAGTTGAATAACTTAAGAAACACAAATATTAAATTCTCTATGAATCTTTATTTGACCACCCATTTGGCCCATTCAACAAATTAAGAATCCTTACACCTCAAATCATAAAGTAGACCACTTTCCTAGTAGGGCTTAAAACCCTAGAATATAAAAAACAAACAAAGTCAACACAACACCTTCTAATCAACATCCACCTATAAAACTTCTTATACACCTAAAGATAACCATTAAACATTTCTAGACCAAGATTTGAGATTTCACACCTTTGTAAACCTTGACTTCCTATTGCCCATTTTAGGACCTACAAGCTCTTAAGCACAAACTAGGAAATTCAAGAGCTAACAAAAATCTCCATATTGACTTTAGCATAATTTTAGATCAAAAAACCACCTAAAACATACTAGAATAAGGTAAATATACCTTTATATTCAAAATATCATCTTGATAAATCACAAATCCTTCTTTTTCATATGAGAACCTTCAATCTAACCCTACAGACTATTCCAACTGAAAAACACTATAGTAACACTTACTTCTCCACTTGAAAGGAGTCTCGTAAGAAGCATAGATGGATACACCCTCTATACCTCAATTATATAAAATAAAAACAAATCCTCATATTCCATCTCTTCTTTTCTTAATTGATACTTATATTTCTTCTTCTTCTTTGGCTTAGGGGAAATAACTTCCTCAACCACTACAACATTCTCCTTTTCTTCTATAATTGCATTGATAATATATAGAGACAACAAATATTCATGACATACATTTTCATCTATAGAATCTTCTTTTCAGCTTAGAACCTCTTCATTAGGCACAACCAATTAAATTTATATCCATGATACATTTTCATCAATGAAAATATGTTTAGTTAGATCCATACATACCTTAGGATTAACTTCATCAGCACCTTAGTCTTCTCTTTGAGCTTGATCTCAACATGAGCAGACAATGAGACCTCTTGGTACTCTTCAGCTTTTGAATCATTCTCCATCATTGAAAAAAAATTAATTAGACCTGATGTCTCATCATGACTCACACTTGCCACCTTTGGATTCCATGTGTTAACTTGCCTACTTTCTTGAACTCTAAGAGGCTGATTAAATATATTTTATACTATAGGCCTTTGCTTATAGAACCTAACAATGTGATTTATTTTTTCACAATTGTATCACACCATAATTTTAACAATAAATGTATCTTGACTTACCTTATTTGGATAGAAATTTGTAGTGTTATCTATGTCATGAAAGACAAAACCACCTCCCCTTTTTGAAGAGAACTAACATTTTATAATCTTATGTGGACAATGGATTACAAAGTGTCCCACATCAAGATAGTTAAAACACTTGATTATTTTCACACCTTTTGATTGATGACCCCCATCATATCCCATGCAAATTCATTTCTAACAGGTCTCTTACACTCTTTAACCCTATGACCAAATTGATTACATGTATAATATTAACCATTGAGTCTTCCATACCTCATGGCATTTGGATATCTAATCTGATTTGTCTTTACTCTACCAGCACATTCATTCTTTGTTTGATGATTTGTCTACAAAGTATTATTGTCCTAGTTAACATTAGTCTTTATCTTGGCTTGAGTTACATTCTTTTATTCTTCTTCATATCCAAGACTAGTTTTATCACTAGTATGTTTTTTACCACTCAGAATGTTGTCTAGATCATATGATCTCTTTTTAAATCTCATAAAAGAATTCACCTTACTAGATGTCATCTCTAATTCACATTTCAGAGACTCTTTTTTAGAAACATAACTAGAACATTCTTCTTTGTTAGATTTGAGGCTTGTAGATAGAATTTTCAACTGATAACTAGGATGTTTGATCATATCTTCTTAATCCTTGGTATCTTAATTAAATTTTACCTCAAATACACTTAATTACTCCTCATAGTATTTTAGATTAGATTTAATATTCTTATTTATCTTCTTCTCAATATTCAGTTCTTCAATAACATTTATCAAAATAGTCTCATAGTCCACTTCATTTTCATCATCATTTGAATCACTCCAAGTAGACTCCTTACGATGTAAAAAACTTCCTTCATCAACCATGAACATTGATTCATATTTAGTATGACCATCATCTTCATGATAATATTCCGAGTCACTATCCTCAATCTCATCTGATGAGCTACAATCTTCTTTGGTGTAAAGACTCCTTTTGTTTTTGAAGAACTTCCTTTTGTTGTTAAACTTTTTGAATCCTTTCTTCTTGTATGTCTTCTTGTATTCATCTTGGCCTTCACCATGATCTTCATCATCATTGTTCTCATTATTATGAGATTACTTCCATGCAAAATGTCCTATCTATCCATAGTTAAAAAAATTTAGGGGTAGTTTACCCTTATACTTCCCTGAGATAGTGTTTAACTTCCTAGTAATCAAAGTAATTAGTTCATCATTATCAATATCAAATATGTCATCCTCTTTGGATTTATTGCCTTGTAACTTATTCTTATGCTTCATCTCTATCTTGAATGTTTCTTCCTTCTTTGGTGGTATGCCATCATTCTTCCTCATCTCATAGGTAGTAAGGGTTCCATGAAATTGATCCCTATTCAACGAAATAAGATCATGAATATCTTCTATAGTAGATACTTTTAGATCAAACATGGGGGAAAGAGACCTTAGTACCTTTTTAACAAGATTTGTCTCTTCAATATTCTTTTCAAGACCTCTGATGATGTTCATAATCTCATCAACTCTTTGTAGAAAGTATGCCACAATATACCATTCATTCATCTTGAGACTTTCAAAATTCCTTCTATGAGTTTATAACTTAGCAAGATTAACCTTTAAAACTCCTTCCAAAATAGTTTTCAATTTATACCATATTTCCTTGGTATAATTTTAATGAATTAATTTGGTGAACTAAGTTTTTTTAAGACCATAAGTGATGGCATTCATTACTTTAGAGTTTTTCCCAAATAGCTTCTTGTCTATAACACTAGATGGAGGAATAGTAGGAGTAACGTCACCATCCAAAATTGATTGCCATATATCAAACCCTAGGGACTTAATATAGGTTTTTTTCTTAGCACTCAGAAATGAATAGTTATATCCATTGAACATCAGTTCATGCTTATTAGATAAACCAACTTGAACATTCTGACTAGCTATTGTACCTTGGATTACTTTTAAGATGTCAAGCCTTTATCAAAGGACATCTCTCTGATACTAATTATTAGAGGTATAATCACTAAGAGCGAGAGTGAATCATTGATCCAAAATAATCAAACTTCAATTTTGGTCTTTACAAATAGTTAATAAGTTACCACAATTATTGATGAAGCATATACAACATTCATACCAATGAGAAAGTGAGAAAATGCAAGATCGATGACTTAACACATGACATATGTGGGAAACACTCTTAGGGAATAAAACCCACTAGAACCTAGAATTAGATTACTATCCTATAATAACAAGATATAATTTAGACAATATATAAATGATCAAGGAATTACAATCCCTATTTAGTGATATTTTAATCCCATAAGGTGTTGTTACACCTGTCTAGCTAAGCTGCAATAACAACTAGACCTTTTAACAAGTTTCACCTTGAAAGGAGGTTGTAACCACCTTAGATGATGAGATGTCACAAAAACACCTATTAACACATCCACCTATGCATTGATGTATTCAACCCCTAATGATGGACCTCTAATTAACACACTTTACCTTTGATCACATTCAAATAACAAACACAATATTATCCTAACAAAATTATGACCAACAAGTCATATAAATAATCCTAAGTCTATTATACTCTTTAGCTCATCCTCAAGGTACTCTACTCCTCTTATGATCCACAAATTACACACCTAATCCTCTCTTTAATATCTCCTTATTCTCTCACACATAGTCTATGACCCATCATCTCTGATTCCACTATTTATAGAGCAATATAGATAATCAATACCTTGGTTGGCCATTATGCATGCCTTATCCCTTAAGGCATATCTCACACAAAGACATAGATGAATACAATATTCATAGGTTGGCCATAGAATCGATAGGTTAACTTTTAGTAAATACACCTTTTAGTAAGTCCATTATATCCCTTATAGGTCTAAAGTTAACCCATTAACTCCTTTAACAGACCCTTAATCAAAATAGAAACACATGACCAATTTCAAATATATGGGTCCACTCCTTATGTCCCCTTTGACATCTTAAAATGATCATAATAAACTTATCTCACATTTGTGTATGCTCAAATAGCTTAAACATTGACGTGGTACACATAGTCACCATGAATGAAAACATAATTAAATTCATATGCATTGTTCATACTTAATATAGATTGATCACACCTCCAAAATCCACATAGAGCATCCTCATAGAGTCTATAACATGTCAAAATATCTAATTAATAATGAGACATCGAAACATCATCAATACAAGCTCAAATATCATTTTCAAGTCACTTTATAGTACAAGCATAAACACATATTCAACTTATAAGCTCAATATCTTTGACAGTACTCACTTATAAATCTTCAAATCAGGTTCATTAGATGCTCAATGGAGTATTATTCATATTTGATTTGTATATCACCAATAAATTCAAATTTTATCAAAATATATAGAAAAAATATAGAGATCTAGGTTTTCCTATGTTAAATTCAAATATTTGAATTCAAACAATCATAGCTAACCTTCAAACACAATGTTCAATCTCGTGTCCTCTTAGTTTAGATTGAATACACACCATCAATCTTATTTTATCTTTAAAATATAAAATTCCAAATCCAAATTTTAAACATCTGATATTTGACCTCATCTCATGTAATCTAGAAAGTTTGACTCAACATGCTCCATTGATCTTTATAGATCAATGAGGTCTTTAATGATCAATGCTCACCATTCAATCAATATATATGAATGCTTGCTCACCATTAGATCATTATATTATACCTTTTATCAATCATTAAACATCATGCACCTATACTGATCTTGTTACTTCTTAACTCCTTAGAGCAGTGTGCACTATCTATCTTGATTGAGCTTTAACTCTTTAAAAAATGACAAAGTTTGGGGACCCTTTCAATAAGCCTAAGTAGCTTGTTTTTCACCTCAATAACTTCTTATGTGATTACTCGTATGATATCAAACTTGGAATAGATGATATCCTCACATAGGATAATCCAACCATATGACACACTACTCTTTTAAATCTTGCACATGAGAGATATAACACCATTAAAATACCTTCTCAAAATCTTCAGTCATAGAGCTAACTATTGTAAAATCTCCATAAGAGGCCAAATTTGAGCATCCATTACTTTTTCCATGCTTTAGCACATGATATCAAATTTAGGTCAAATCATATATGATCAAAACTAAACAAACCCATATGATCAATTTATTGTTACACCTTCACACGTGTAATATATTATGCCATCAAAATTCTCACTTAGCTCTTCTTGCCACATTACAAAATTGTTTAAGTATGGGAAAACATAGTCAAACTACCAGGAGCCAAATTTTTTTATGTACATATATTTTGATGCACTACATTGCATGATATAAAAATTAGTGCAAATAAACTAGGCACAAAAATGAAGAAACCCATATGATCATTTCTACCCATATTGCAAATTTGGCCAAGTAGGGAAAACTATGAATTCTGACTGAGAAGCCAACTTTGCACCCTCTTACCTTTGACTACACTTCAAGGAATGAATTCAGATCTTGTGAATAAAAACTAGGGACTATTGTGATCATAACCATATGACCCACTCCAATTGACTCCTTACCACATGGTAGTGTTGATGTCATTGAACTACCTACTCAAATTTTATGCCACTTGACACAAAGTGTCTAGATGAACACTATGATCAACTACATGAATTACATTTGTTCACATAGGCTCTCAAAGCATAAATAACATCTTAGAGACCTATTTTAAATTTTAAAATTAGCATAATCATCCATGAACATATCTAACCATGTCATCACTAAAGATCAATCAACCATACATAAAGCATGCTAGAATAAACACATTACACACTTTGTCATTGTCATATAGACTTATCAAGGCACTTCATCCACTCACTAAAGAAAATATATGACATAACCATGACATCATCATGATAAATATATAATAGGTTCCCTTAAACATTGTAATTAGTGAGGTTCTTGATTGTGAGTCTAGATTAGAATAGTAGATTCTGAAAACTATTATCATGGTGGTTTTTCCCATATTGGGTTTTACATAGTATATCTAGTGTTATGCATAATTATGTGTATGTGATTTTTGTATATATTTTTAGTCTACATTAAAAATTTTCAAAAAGGACTAAGTTATTCAATCTACTAATTTAACCCCCTTCTTAGTAGATAGTTATGTTCTAACAAGGGTCACTTCAACAAAGGTAAGTATATTCGTAAGCCCTTCTTATTTTGATAAGTAGATATTGTAGAGTTAATATATATTGATTTGTATCTATCCTTACTTATATCTTCTTTATGCTATAGATATATTTATATTTTCATGTTTATCATCTTCCCCATTTATGACACAAGTTCTAGTGAGCACTAGATTAGCTTGCATATGCATTTACTAGATTAAATTACATAGTTTTTAATTATAATATCTTGCTTAATATTATTTATAATCATTAAAGACCGAGATATGGTTATCGTAGGATGTAATTTGACTATAGGCCTTAAAAACCTCTATTTTACCATAGTTTGATAAGAGATCCCTTAGTGTAGGTTTAAAAAATCCATTATTATTCATGATCCCAATTTAAATTTATCCCTAAGTTTACTTTTTATTTCATTACCTTCTCAGAGACTAAATATTATTAAGTAAGATAAGTTATAGAACTATCTAGTTTTGATTTCATATATATTGCATTCAAACAAAATTATTACTTGTATGTTTCTCTAATGAATTAAAAATCATTAAAACATTTGTTGAACCCATCCTATGTTTGTTAAACCAAAACCATAGTTTTCATATTAGGTTTTTGACCTTATTTGAAAGTTCATCTCATATTTATGTATTTTATTTTGAAAATCTAATTTCTTTCTAACTTAAATGGGCACAATTAGGAATGATTAGTTAAATTATAGTTTTTATCCTACTTATGGTTTAATTTAAAATCATCTTAAAATTTTTAACCTTTATGGAATCCTTAACATAAGGTTATGCACATAATATTAATTATGATAATTTATTTAATCCATGTGGTGATCAATGTATTGCATATGAATATCTATAATAACACCAAAAATAGGATATAACCTCTTTTAATTATAACTATCATAATAAAAAAACCAATTATGCAAATGCAAGTATACACTGAGCAAATTATTGATCATGATGTTTCCACCCTTGGTTACGAGTTTTATAAAATGCCTCTTATTATGACACCTCTCTTATTCCTCTATTTTATGATAGTAAAGAGCCAACAAATATGTAAAATGATACCATTCCTAATTTTTAAAATAAAATTATTGCATCCATTCCATCTTTAGCTATTTCAATAAGTGAGTGTGATTATCCCCTTTGTAATGTTGAAAAATTCAAAGAAGTTGAATGCTCATCCACTCTCTCATAATGAAGATATATCAAAGTTCATTTTAAACTCATAACCAACAAGATGTCTCCTAAAAACCATTACCATAGAGTATTCAACTTAGACATTATGCATAAACCAATCTTTACTTATTTCCTCAAAAGATTAATACAAACATATATATATGTGTGTGTGTGTGTGTGTGTGTGTATATATATATATATATAGATATATGTATATATATATATATATACATATATATACATATATATATACATATATATACATATATATATACATATATATACATATATATACATATACATATATATACATATATATACATATATATATATATACATATATATATATACATATATATATATATATACATATATATATATATATATATATATCTCCACTAGTCTAGGAGAAGTAATAGGGGTGCCTAATAAATAGGCATAAAGGTTATTATGCAAAACAAATAATTTATTCTATGAAATAAATATTAGTTGATATGGAATATTTTAACGCACAAAATAGGTGTGCAAATATTTGACACATAACAACTAATTAATTGACTCCTAATTAAGCTTAACTCCATGAGTGAGTTTTAACACTCACTCCAACACCCTCCCTAAAGTGCCAAATAAGGATTAATAAAAGAGAAAGCAAACTAAATGTATCCTGACAACAAGGCCTAATCAAGTACCCATGTATAGATCATAGTGAAATACAAAATTTCCAAATGGTAACCAAACCATCTTACTAGACTACGTGCATTATGAATCATTGTAACCATTAATTAAAATAGTAAATGGTAATTTATACATGGTTAACTCTATAAATAACATTGATCTAAAAATACTAGGAAAAAGAGTCACCAAGGATGAAAAATATCACCATAAGGTACCCAAAAACTAGTAACAATAGATAAAGTCGAGAGAGTAAAAAACATATGCTTCAAGGTGTCCCAAGAAAGCAAATGACTCAATACTTAAACATAATGTTGAAGAGGTGCACTAGATAGAATGAAGGCCATCAAATACAAATGTAATTAGAGGACTTAAAGTCTCAGAGGAACTCTAATTTACATGAGTGGTCTAGATCCACTACTTGATCACAAAAGTTGAGTAAATCCACCATAATATATCTTTTGAAAAGAGTCTATTAGAGGTATTGATAGTTAAAAATATTTCACCAAATAAATTTGATCTACTTTTAGAAGATGTGGTACACCAAGGGTTAGCAAGGACCATGACAACATAAGAAACAAGATCTTCACCATACCCCCCATATTACTGACTAGGTGGAGGGATGTAAAAAAGGTTTTTATGAGTGGACTAAATATATTACTCAAACACTAAGATATTGTAATTTTATTCCCTATAATATCTACTCTCTAGAAGGAGATCAAGCTTTATAATAAATATAAAGGAGACTGTCAACTTTCAATAAAATATCAAAGTTACAAAACAAATATCTCTTAACAAAATGGCCTTGGTAGTGATGGGATAGTCATTAACTCAAGAGTAATGTGATCAATATGGAGAATACAAACATGAATAAAAATCTCCATGACTCTTAGTGTGACTACAAATAAAGGTCCCATATAACAAAAAACACTAGATGACACATAAAACCTATAATGTTATCAATATATAGAATATGCCATTAATAACAAGAGAGTTTCTCCTAAAATAAGGGAGAAATATGTGACAAAAATTTATACTCAATACTATATGACATGAAGATATATAAAAAATGCATTTGTGAGTACAAAAGTCGAACAAAAAAATAATGTACAATCAAAATGAAATATCAGACTCTATTGATAATGTGTCCATGAGTGCAAAGTGTGATGACAAGGACAACAATGTGGTCCAAGAGGGTTCAAGTAAAATAATAATGACCTCCAAAAAAATAAGGTAAGGAGGAGTGAGAAAAAGTTTGTTCTATATTTGAGGGGGTCTGACCTCTTACAAAATTAGACCTCATCCTCTATCTTCAACCAATGAAAGTGAAAGAGGAAAGTTGAATGACAAATAATGAGCTTTTTTATACAAAAGGTTCCAAGAACACTCAAAAAATCAACAAAAAATAATTTGTCACCATATATCAAATTAACTCCTTTTAAATAGTTACCATCACTTATAAAAAATTATCCCCTTAAAAAAATTTGCCACCACTTTCAATATGACCCCCTTTTAATAATTTCTCACCCACTTTAAATTAAATATGTCCCCCATTTACATATTATTTGATCACTTAGAAAGGTTTATCCCCACTACCTTTAAAACTAATAATAACTTGAGACATATATTCCTATGAATAAACAAATCATAGATGATAAATTGAACCAATGCACCTCACCAACACTTCCAAAAATTCTCAATGCAATGTAGCTTGTAAATTTTTCAAACAAAATAAAAAGTGCTTGAAAGATTGTTGGGAGGCTAAGTAATGGATGAATATAGTATCTTTTATACCATGTCATAGTTCATATTGAAGTCATAACTAGAAGAATCTCTCCTGTAAATCATTACAATAGAGTATTCATCTCTGACATTATGCACAAACCAGTCTTTGCATTGTTTCCTCAAAAGAATAATACAAACATATATATATTTGTCTCTCCACTATACTAGGAGAATTAATAGGAGTTCCTATTAAATAATCATAAAGGTTTTTATACACAAAAAATAATTTTTTGTGTGAAACAAATATTCGTTGATATGGAATGTTTTCACACATAAAATAGGTGTGAAAATATTTGACACATAACAACTAATTAATTTACTCCTAATTAATATTAATTCCATGAGTGAGTTACAACACTCATTCCAACATTTATGAAATTAATGTTTCTCACCTTCCCCAAATAATTCTAATTTCAAAAATTACACTCCTTTACATGATCCAAATGAAAATAGTCAACTTTATTCATCCCCTCTAATTTATGATGAGAAAAGTGCATGTCCTATATCTCCCATTATTTTGATTAAGAAACAAAAAAGAGAATTCATATGAAAATCATAAAGGAAAAACTATTAAACATGCCTTTTTTAAGGACACCAAAAAGGTACCAAGTATGACTGAGTTATCTTTTGAAAAGATCAAACCATGTAAATCCAAGCAATAAAAAACATACTTTCCAAAGGTTTCCTAATGAAAGAATTTCCTAAGAAAAATAAAAGGGATGAAAATGATAGTTATGTCAATGTTCCTTTATCAAATAACAATGATGTACCTAAAATAGAAAGTGATATTGCATTTTTAAAAACTTTTTCTCTTGGATGCAAAAGTAAAACTGAAATTAAAGGTGACATTTTTCCATCACTTGATGTGGTACACAAAATAGAAAGTGTTGCATCTTCTTATCAAAAAGATAGTATTTTCAAAGTGAAATTATTCCTCCTACTGCTATAGTATTTCATGAAGTTTCAATCAATATATAACCTTGCAATGATAATAATATTAACCTTTGTGATCTTCAAAAATATATACCTACATCTTTGGACATGGGTGTTCCTTTACTGAATATTGGAAAATATGTGATGAGCCTATTTTATTGGATGATAAAGAGCTTATGATTTCTTTGCTCCATACGAATGGTAGTATAAAAAAATATCAAAAGACTCAAATTATTTTTATGATATGTTATTTTTTATGCCTACCATTGGATATTTTTAAAAAGTTAATACTTTTAAATTACAATTCTCTTCTCATGAATCTATTATTTAGGAGAATACGTTAACAGAGCAACCTATTTATAAGGATGTGTTTGAGTATCCTTAGAATTAAAACTTATTTATGCATAATTTATCCTCTATGTGGATGACTTACTGATTATAGGGAGCTCACAATCATCCATCTTAGTAGTAAAAATTACACTTTTAGATAGATTTTCAATGACAAACATGGGATTATTGCACTACTTTCTCTAGATTAAAATGATTCATTTAGATTCTAGGATAACTTTAACATAATCCAAGTATTCTCTTGATTTTATTGCAATATTTTAACATGGTTGATTATAAGCTAGCTCCCACTCCCTTCTTGTATGGTGTGAAGCTTGAGGTTGATTATCCTACACCACTCATTGATGCAACACCATATCAAGAACTCATAAGTATTCCTATCTATTTCTCACACACTAGACCTAACATATCCTATGAAGTTGGTTTGGTCTCTTAGTTTATGTATGAGCCACATGAGTTACACTAAAAAGTTGTAAAGTGAATTATTCACTACATTCAAGGTTCACACAACTATGGGATACCCTACAAAGTAGTAATAGAGGTTAATTTGATTAGATCCATTGATTTAGATTAGGTTGGAGATATTTAGAGTCAAAAGTCCACTTTAGGATATAGTTTCTCACTTGGTTTGGGTCTAGTAAGTTGGTCAAGTAAGAAGCAACATGTAATTTCTTTATCATCCATAGAGGCAAAATATAGAGGGGTTGTCAATGCCACCACTAAAGCAATCTAGATTCACGGGATTCTCACTAAATTTGGTGTCTAGTTTCATAAGCCAACAATCATCTACTGTGATAACCAAAGAACTACCCAAATTTGTAGGGATCTATTTCTTTATCAAAGGACAAAGTGCATAGAAATTCACATGAATTTCATTAAGGAGCTTATCAATGAGCAAGCCATTGATCTTTGATACTATCCAAAAACAAAATAAATTGTAAATATTCTAACCAAACCTTTCAAAGATAATAAATTTGTTCTATGTGAGCTCTTATTAGGGTTAGGGATGCTTCACCTTCTTCTTCCTCCTATGGAGGTTCATCACTATGTACTTGGGTACCTTATTAGGCTTTCAATACTATGACCCAATTCTCATCTCACCTAAGCTATGCTTAAGGGGGGGTATTAGTGTAGTGATTTTTCCCACTGGGTTTTGCCTACATGACCGTATGGCCTTTCTATGTATTTAAGCTTCGTTAGGTTAGTTATAAAGGTTCCATAGGGTAATTTTAATTAATTTTAAATAGTTAATTAAGAAAATTATATGCTTCCTCATGTTTCCTTAATTTTCTCTATATGTACCCCACTTTTTATTTTTGGAAGGTTAATTTACTCATTCACATTTTTCAATAGATAGGTTAATGCATAGTTTTCCTCTCTTAGAATTTTGGAGCTATCTCTATAAGAATCAACATTGATTACTTGAACACTATTTAGAGATATTGGCATACTCTTTCAAAACCATGTATAGCAATATGATTATAAATAACATTCCATATGATGTATAGTAAGCAAGGGATAGAGAGCATGAAATTGTGCAAGAATGCATAAAAAAAAATTACATGTGCTATCACATTTGTAATGTGTTTAGAAAAATGGAGTTGGAATTTATTCCATAGGAGCAAAAGAGAATATGAAAAAATAATTTTGAAGTTGTGCAATTCTTGCAATGAATTTTGTAATATCATCCCATATAATGAAACATAAACATGAAATTCAAAGTATGAAGATTTTTACTAACATATGATATAATTCATAATTCATATACATTACAGGGCCCATTATGGTTTCCTTTTTATTTACAATAAATGTAAAAAAAATTTACGTAAGTGAGAATAATTTTTTCAATTTGATTATGAATGTAAGGTGATACCTCAAGAAGTAAAATAGGTGCCAGTACATTCAACTAGGGATATTTCAAATATATTTTTGCAAAATACTATGAATTTTTTAAATTGAAATTAAATTTATGAGTTAAGTATTCAAGAAAAAATTCTAAAATAGAGAAGAAAAGGTTCCAAGAAAACAAAGCACATTATTTTGAAATAGAGGTGAGTGAAGGAAAAAAATCAAAAGTTATCTTAACTTGGAGAAAAGGAAAGGCTAATTAAATTTTGCAAAAAATATGACAGAGTCATAGCCTGGAGTTATGAAGACCTTCATGGATATAATAGAGACATCATTCAACACACAATATAATTGACTAGAGGATCTAAACCTATCAGACAAAAATAGAGGCCAATGAATCCAAGGATTGAGCCTCTAATGGTAGATGAGTTGCAGAAACTTTTAGATTTCCAATCAAACACTCGACTTGGGTATCAAATATGGTACCAATTAGGAAAAAAAATGGTGATATAAGACTTTGTGTAGATTTCAAAGATCTAAACAAAGCATCTTTGAAGGATCACTATTCGTTGCACTCCATGAAACAAATTCTACAAACTATGGCTAGATCAGAGAGATTTTATTTGCTAGATGGTTTCTCTGGATACAATTAGATTTGGTTGGCTAAAGAAGACCAATACAAGACTACTTTTACTACTAAGTGGGGAACATTTACATATGCCTAGATGCCATTTGGCCTGTCAAATGTTAGAACCACTTTTTAGAGAGCTATGGATGTTGCATTTGGGGAACTGATAAATAAAATCATCTTGATTTATCTTGATG
This sequence comes from Torreya grandis, assembly GCA_037957365.1. Lineage (NCBI taxonomy): Eukaryota > Viridiplantae > Streptophyta > Pinopsida > Cupressales > Taxaceae > Torreya > Torreya grandis. Next base: position 1,142,345 of record JARHVA010005046.1, on the reverse strand, counting down.
ATCTTACTATTTTTTTAAATAATGTTGTTGATCATTTTGATCATTTAGAAGTTGTGTTTAAAAAATGTCAAGAATTTGGAATATCCTTGAATCCTAAGAAGTGTATCTTTGCAATCCCTCAAGGCAAGTTATTGGGACATATAGTATCTAAATAAGGAGTTTCCATAGACTCAGAAAGAGTGGAAGCTATAATGAACTTACCTCTTCCAGTAAATAAGAAAGCAATTCAATCTTTCTTTGGAAAGATTAATTTCTTCAGTCAGTTTATATCTGACTTTGCAGGCTTAGTAAGACTAGTGACACTTTTGCTAAAAAAGACCTAATTTTCAGGTAGACTACAGAAGGAAGGTGAGCCTTTGAAGAGTTCAAGAAAGATATCTCAAAAGCTTCAGTACTTAGAAACCCAAATTTTCATAAGCATTTTGTAATGTATGTATATGGAAGAGAGCTCAGCATTGATATTGTTCTAACACAGAAGGATGATAAGCAGGAGGGAGAATAGGCAATAGCATTTTTCTCAAGGACTCTTAGAGAATATGAAACCAGATATGACTTTGTGGAAAAACAAGCATATGATATGGTAAAATCTCTCAAAAAGTTTAGGCATATCATATCAGGAAGTAAAATTATGATACTTGTAACACATCTAAGTGTCAGAGAATACATCATGGAGGGTGAAATTACTGAAAAAAGAGCAAACTAGATAACTAGGATACTTGAATATGATGTAGAAGTCAAACCCACTAAATTAGTCAGAGGTAGGGGTTTGTGCCAATATATGAATCAAGAGCTTGAAAAGATGATACCTAAAGAGATAAATTTAGGAACAGAAGAAGAAATTGTATTGAGAATACAAGAAGTTGATCAGGAATCTTGGGTCACAAGCAGGATTTATTTTATGAAAAATGGGATTTACCCAAGAGAACTCCCTCAAAATAAGATAAGATACTATAAGATGCAAGGAGTTCATTTTATTTTAATTGAAAAGGTTCTTTTCAGAAGAAATTATGATGGCGAATTGTTAAGATGTGTAGAAAAAGATGAGGCTAAGAAAATACTACATGAAATGCATCATGGAGTATCTAGTGGACATTTTTCTACAAATACCATAGCTATAAAGATAAGTGAAGCAAGCTATTTTTGGCCTTCTTTATTTATAGATTGTTATCAGCTAGTTAAAAAATGTCAATCTTATCAATATTATGTAGGGATGAGAAGGAATGCAATAATGCCTCTTAGTCCTATAATTATGGATGAACCTTTTGCTCAATGGGGTCTTGACTTCATTGGAATGATATATCTAGTATCTAGTATGGGTCACAAATGGATCTTAACAGCCACAAATTATTTCACCACATGGACTAAGGCAGTGCCACTCAAGGAAGCAACAAAAAATGTGATCCTAGATTTTCTAGGGAGTATCACTACTCATTTTGGGGCTCCTCGCACCATATTTCAGATAATGCTAAAGCATTTTTAAGGTCCAAAGTATTTGAATTTGATTTAAAGCATGGAATATATCTAAAAACTTCTTCCAATTATTACCCTCTGGTTAATTGTTTGGCAGAATCAACTAATAAGAACTTGATTAGACTCATCAAAAGAATAGGGGCTGATCATCACAAGGAATGGCATAAAGTGCTTAATTTAGCACTGTGTGCTGATATAATTATGCCTAAACAGGTGATCAAAATGTCTCCATATGAATTAGTATATGGGAAACCTACTATAATTCCCCTAAGCTTAAAGATTCCTACTCTCCAGCTGATCAAACAGATTGAAATTAAAGAAAATGGCTCTATGTAGGTCAGACTTAGAACTTCTAGAAGTTCAAGAAAAGAGGGATGTAGCACATGATTCATTGATAAAGCATCAGAAAATAGTTAAAGACTATTTTGATAAAAAGACTTCAAATCCCCATTTCAAAATAGGCTCAATTGTTTTAAAATGGGATGCAAGAGCTGCCAAACCAAGTCAACACACTAAGTTTGAAGCATTATAGACTGGCCCTTATAAAATTTAGGCATGTAAACAACAAAATTTGTCAGAGCTAGAAATGATGGAAGGTGAACCTAAAGATATTCCTATAAATGGAATCTATTTAAAACATTTTAGTTAACTATGTTTTTTGTAGCAATTTTAGATCATGCGAGAGTTTTAGTTTCTTTTTGAGCAGGCTCAAAAGTCCTTAGGGTCACCAATAACTGTAGAGTAAAAAATACTCTACGTTTCATTCTAATTTTTAGCAGTGCATGATCTAGATTCTTGTTCCCACATAATTTGATTTGAGATGGTGAAGTTTTGAAATAGAGCACGGGCTTTATTTTCCTTTTTGATTCATTTTTGTCTAAGTGTAGAAATCAAGCAGAAGCTACCAAGTGTCATCATCTGAGGCACCTTTCAGATTTTCTATGAGTCGGTTGGAATGTGTCATGTATCTCATAATGACTCAATGGAATGCACCAAGTGTTAGCATCTATTTTTTCATATCGGTACCCACATTTCATCTCTTTTTAGTGAAAGGTTTTAATAAGCTAAGTATTAAGCTCAAGTGGAAAGCACCAAGTGGCAATCATGGAAGGTCTCAATTTTGCTTTTTAAAAAGTGACAGAAGATGACACGTACCCAAGCAGAAGAAAGCAAAAGCCACCACATGTCGAGATCCAAATTATTTTCATTTTGCTTCACTGATATAGCAAAGATCGTGGTGGGTCTTAAGTGTTGTTTTTGAAGCATGCAAAAGCTGTTAGGTGTCACTGTCTGTGTAAATATGAAATGAAACCCATTTTTTTATATGGTATAAAATAAGTTGAGACCACCACGTGTCATATTCTATAGGCTTCTAAAAGGTAGCTAAAAGAAGCAAAGACCACCACGTAACCCTAGATGAGTAAAGCAGAGATTGCCACGTGTCTTTTTATGAAGCAACGGAGTTTGCCACCTGTCCCTGTGCTCCTTTTTAAAATTTACTCAAGTAAGAAATGTTGTGAGTCTTATTTTCTTTAAAAAATTGTTGAAGTTTTGAGGAAGCAGATTGTGACAAGTGTCAAAGGTGGAACATTAATAATCAAAGATACAAAAAGAGTATAAGTTATGCAGAAAGTGCCACGTGTCTATGATAGGTGCTGCAGAGCCCACCAAGTGTCATCCTCCAATGTCTCCTAGAGTAATAAGATTATTTTCAAGAAATTGGCTAAGTGTTACCTAGTGTTTAATTGAAGGGAGCATCCTATAATCTATTCTAGCCAATGAACTAACAGAAGACAAAGCATTTCAAAATCTATAAAATATCTTTTGTTAGACACTTCCAGTTCTATTAGATTTTAGTTCAGCCATTAGATTGGGAATAACCAAACAATCTAGAGTGAATCCAAGGATATAAATAAGGGTGTAGAAATAAAAATAAGAGGAGATATTAGAGAGAATTTTTTGAGATAATTATTGTGAAGAGTTTAGACTTTCTAGAGCTGTGACTAGGAATATCATATGCTTTTGTTCTATCTTCTTAAGTTGGAAGGTTTATGTAACTGTGCATGTTTCTATGCCTCTTATGTGACTAGAAGATTAATGAGAAGATTCAATCCTATGCCTTTGTTGATATTTTCTATGTTATTACAAAATTAGTCTAGGCTATGTTGTCAAGAGTTGACTTTCTAGAGCTGTGATTAGAAATGTCATTTGCTTTTGTCTCATTTTCTTGAGTTGAAAAGTTTATATAACTGTGCGTGTTTCTATGTCTCTTATGTGACTAGAAAATTAAAATAAGAAGATTGAACCCTATGCCTTTGTTGACTTTTTTGTATCATTTCAAATGTAGTCTATGCTATGTGCCTCTCTTTCTATTATTTCCATCTTTTACATTGATCATGCACTTGTTTGCTTTTAAATGTAAATGCATCCTATATATAGTTTCACTATGCTTAGGATTAATGTCAAATTACATTTAGGTGCATCACCATAGTTAGATTTTTTTTCTTGCATTTGTGTTTCTATTAAAATTCCTGTCCCTTTTCCCAATATATAGTTGATTTAAAGAAGAACCAGCTTCTCTATAATTTGGAGGTTGTTTCAAGTCGCAAGTCCCACATCTTACAACTTCCCATTGTTGGTGTTTATTACAAAGTACAATTTTAAATCATCAGCAGGTATTATCCTAATGTGGCAAACACAACCATTAAGGTATTAGTGTGTTGACATTATAAAAACCAAACATTGAGTCATGATGTCTAAGGCTTGGGTATTGGAGAATGGAATCCTCTCACTTCATGGAATTCTTAAAAAAATTAATAACTTAGCCAAAAATGATAAATCTAACTCAATTTATATACCTCACCAGTACATGGGATTTGGCCTATCATGTGGTGGTGAAATACATGATCAATAGAGCCCCTAAGAAAAGAAAATAAAAAGACAAACACTTTCCTCTGACTCTCAAGTATCACCACCATTGTGATGCTAAGAGAAGAGCATATGTATAAGTATCATCTTGGGCAACAAAAAAATAGAAGTGTTATTTCTAATTATCAAGTATCACCACCAATATGATACCAAGAGAAGAACATATGCAACACAATCAAGACACATAAATGTTGAAAAGGGAAGTTAATTAACTACAAAAAACTAAATGTTTATTAATTACTAAAGAAAATGAAAAACTAAAAATTGAAAAGGTTGGTTAGAAAAACTCAAACAAAAATAAAAAATGTTAGCAATAAATAAAAATTTGGTTTATTTGGCTCTTTATAAGTTTTTATTTGACTTGTGGCCTACAAACAGATCGTTGGACGTTTTGAGTTTGGTTGTAAATCAAGACAACCTATAAAAAGTTAGTAAAATACAACAAAATATATAGTAAAACAAGCCTTTAGAATAAATTCATTCTTACATAGTCAAAAGAGACTATGAAATTGTTAACTATCAAAAAACAAAAATCAAATAGAAAACATAAATATAAATAGATTGATTTTGAAATTACCTTGATAATTTTTTTGATATATTCAACAATTTTATAGTCTATGAAACAATTTATCTAATGCTACTTATGATTTTTTTGATGTCATTTTCAATCTCACCAAGAATATCCATAATTTATTTGAAGATATGGCTAACTTTACTTCTAGGGATTAGAGAGGAAAAACATAAAAACATATAAATTTTGTGATGGGAATTGGAGGAGCCAATACCGTATTAATTCATTCATAGAACAATGAAGCTTGAACATAGAAATATTTTTTTAACAACAAATAATATATTCCACTCTCTTAATTCTCATTTGAGACATAATACAATTATATAGGAATAACATCCTATACCTCTCCCCTAATTTCTCTCCCAAAATATCTCACACTATGAAACTATATTTAAGTAAACCTAAATATGATATATTTTTATAACATATAATAATATATCTAACAGTATAATATTTTAGACAATACATATTTACCATATTAACCATACAGTTATAACAACCTAATAAAAAATATTTTCCTCTCGCTAAAATAACCAAACTATTTAAAATCCTATAAATAATTATTTTCACCTAATGTGAAAACTATTCCCAACATCCCGCCCCACCCCCCCTGCCCATAGTTTTTACATGCTACAATATATCTCTATTTTCTAATTATAGCGTACTCCATCTCTGTGTGCTCATGATTTTCTCTGCATATATGTATCATCACACATTTCTCATCTACAATTGGTTTTTATAGGTTCACCAATAACCTTCAAAAATATTTTTCTTAAGCTCACCAATAACCTTACAAAATGGTTTTCTTAGGTTCACCAATAACCTTACAGAATGGTTTTTTCAGGTTCACTACTAACCTTATAGAATAGTTTTCTCAAGTTCACCACTAACCTTACAACATAGTTTTACTAGGTTTACCAGTAACCTTTCATCGTTATTTCTATAATGATTTTTAGATCAACATTTTCCAATGTAAATATACAAAAGTGTTACATGGGAATATCACAAGTGAAGAAGTATATACTTTTTTTCTTATTTACAACACATAGCATAAATGTAAAACACACCATACTAAAAACTAATAAATAACACACCAAACATGTCACCAAAACATGATGTGGCCCCATCATTGGTAACTAACAAGAGGTTACTAAAATACCTCCATCCTCCATGTATCCTCTATCCTATAGTACATGATACTACTTATTCAACAAATTTGGCTTTGAATATCAACCCTTGCATGCCATTTTTGAGGACAAAATTATCCCACTGACACATATGACTCAGGATGTCAGGTTTACCTGATAATGCATTTGTATAATAGATTTTGACTTTGATGACCAACCAACATAAATGGAATTTAAAAATGATGACACACTGACCTATTTAAAAATTGACTATGTTAACATTTTTTGACTCTTGACAAAATGACAAATCTTTGACAATGAACACAAAAAATTGAATATAGACTCTATATTGACTTTTAATGACATGTGACTTAGTAGACTATTGAAATACATTATAAATATTATTAATATGACATTACAAATAATTAATGACACCATAAAAATATAAATTAAATAATTAATATTGATTAATAAATTTTAATACTAAACTAAAGACCTTACAATAGATCAATTATGTCAAAACTATCACCACCAAATGACTTAACAAGACCTAAATTAAATCTAAACCTAATCATAAGTAAAAGACCACTATACCAAAACAATATCTTATGTATCTCACTTGACTGACGGTTGGATAGATTTTGAATTTGACATAAAAGGAACCTAAAAATAAACTTTGATGCATTCACATGTTTCTAATAGTCTTACAGCAAATCTGCCTCTTTTATATGTTGCATGGATATGAAATAATGAATCTTCTATTACTTATTCACTAGATGTTGAGGCTTGTCACTAGACCATGTGGAAGGAGTTTACAATATTATTTTATAAACCTAAGAGTAAAATATGGTGGCAAAATACAATTGATATGTGAATGTCAACACAAAGACGAGAAGGCATAGTTATAGCTTCACATAGATGAATAGTTTACACAAAGAGCATAAATGATAGCATTTTGATTTGAATGGTGATAGACTATTCAAAGTGTCATTAAATTCCATTGCATATAGACTAGTTTTGTTTAACTTCACATTATGTATTTCAAAAAGAATTGACAAGAACATTGATGGATCGATGAAGTGGTTATCAGCTGAAGTGAGTAGCTAAAAGAAATGTGCCTATTAAATTGAATAGTCTTTGGAGTTTGAATATGCAAGGATAAGATGTGTTTTGGGTATGAAATCTGATGTAATATAATATTTAGCAGATGCATAAGGATACTCAATAAATTATGCCTATGTTGAGCTCGATGCACATTAAGTAGAGTTGAATGAAGTTTTGAAAAACTTGAAAAGAATAACCTGATCAAAACACCATCAAAATAATCTAATTGTTGAAATGTAAATCAATCTAGATGCAAAGAATGTTGAATGAGATAATACACCAAATTAGAGCCGATGCATATATTAAATGAAATAATAAGTATTTATTATCTCCTTAAAAAAACTTTCTCTCATCCATAGGGGTGAAGGAGTAAATCATCTACCCTTATTTTTATTTTTATTTTACATTAAAACATTCTCTCTTTGATACCAATGATGGAAATTGGAGGAACCAATACCACTTTAATTCATTCATAAAATAATGAAGCCTGAACACAAACATATTTTTTAACAAGAAATAATATATTCCACTCTCTTAATTCTCATTTGGGACATAATACAATTATATAGGAATAACATCCTATAACCTCTCCCCTATTTCCTCTCCCAAAATCTATCACACTATGAAACTATATTTAATCACACTTAAATATGATATATTGTAATAACATATAACAATATATATAACAACATAATATTCTAAACAATACAAACTTATCGTATTAACCATACAGTTATAACAACCCAGTAACAAGTATTTACCTCTCAATAAATCAACCAAACTATTTACCATCCCATAAATACTTATTTTCACCTAATGTGAAAACTATTACCAATAGTTTTATTTCATGATTAGTTTGAACAATTTCATAAATGGACCCTCATATTTCATTGTTATTATAGAAGACATAAAATAGAAAAAAATAAGAAAAAGTAGAGAAAGAACCTAAAATAGAGGGTTTCTTATAGAGGGATGTTGACACAGGGGACTCCATAAAGGAGAAAAATAGTAAATTATAAAACATAAAATACTTAAAATGATTTTGTAATTATGTTATATTATTTCACTAATGTTGCTTATAAATTCACTACTAGTTAAGAATAACACAAAACATAGAAACATAATAGAGGAAAGTGTTATCATAAAAAATAGTTTCACTACTAATGTTAATGATCTCATTGACAAAGTATTTGATTTTGTAGTTTGATAGAAATAAAGAAATACAAAAAACTAACAAGTTAAAATAGAACATAACTGAGACAAAAAAATTGTTAGAAGTAAAAGGACTGATAAAAAGACATTTAAAATAAAATTAAGATGAGTTTGTTGTTATCTACTAAAATTTCACTAATGAAGTCTCAAATTTTGATATTACATAGAGAGTATGTATAGAAAGCCTAAAAATGTTATGCCCTTAACTGATAGTACATATAGGGATATATCTGGCCAACTTGTGTCTTATACAGCTTCATATTATCTTGTTATATTTCTCAATGTTCTTAGTATCGTCAACCTACAAGATAACCATGGATAAGTAGAGTATATATAAGAGATAATGGTTAGTATTTTATGATCATATTTTGAATTTTTTTCTTATTGTATTATTGTGGAGGTTGCCCCCTCAAAGTAGCTGAGTCATATTATTCAAGTATTCTACTCTTTTACCAATTGTTATTATGGATCTAATTATTATACTCTTAATTATGTGATATAAACTTATATTTTTGTGAATCATCTAAGTGATTTATTTACAAGTGGTATCAAAGCTTTGATTTGGGAAAGTTTCTACATCATACCTTTTTTAGATCTAGCATCCTGAGCACTAACAAGTTTAGAAAGCATATTTTTTGGTTTAGGGAGAATTTAATTTTTTCATTTCCACAATTTTGTTCAAGAGGATTTTTAACAAAAAGAAAAAAAAATACCAAGGAAAAAAAATGTCCAGCAATTATTTTACCTTGTACAAATTAGTAGCCGTTAGATTAATCTCAATGACATAATTAAAATAATGTATTCTATTAGTACACTTTCTAAGGTAAATAATTTTCACCCTTATGCATAATAAAAGTAGTTGGATTCAATTTGGGGAGATAATCATAATGACGTATTCCACTAGTACACTTTTTTTTGGAGCTAATACCCTCATAGGGTTTGTACATGGTTGGTCTAAACACTCATAGATATACGAAAGGGAAAGAAACCTCAAAAACTCCTCACAAATATGATATGGAGTATATAACTTATGATCCATCTATTTAGGAGATATCTCAACAACTTAAGTTAGATTTGTAGTTATTTTGATATATTTCAATTTGACATTACAAGGGTGAGAGGGGACATAGATAACATGCTGAATCAATTTCAAAAAATATCTGGGCAATTGGTTAACTTATCATATCAAACACTACAAAATAACCCTCCATCACTTCAATTCAATACTCCTCATCTAAATAATATCAACACTAATTTTATCCCTATTGTGATGTTACTAAAAGTAGACCTGTGCAAGTTTAATGGTAATGATCCACTCCCTTGGCTTACTCAAATTGAAAATTTATTTGATCTACATCAGAATCCATGTTCTAAAAAATTAGTTATGTCCTCTCTATATCTAGAATATTTTCCATTCATTTGGTATCATTGGTTGTGCACATAAAATAAAATAAGGGTGTCTTAGTTTTATGGTTGATATTTTATAAGGATATTTAGCTCCATTATCACAATAATGTATCTAAAAAATAATTCAATCAACTATCCACATTCTACTAGAATAACACTATAAATGACTACATTCATCAATTTTATAATATCCCCTTACATATGGCAAACAACACTAATTAAAATCTAACTAACCTAGTTTTGAGTGGCCTCAAATATAACATCCAATCTCAGGTTCACATGTTTCATCCTAGTATTGTATATGATACCATACCAAGGGAACATATGGCTCAGGAAAAAGAGATGATCAAATGAATACCTTTCACAAATGTTTATGAGCATTCCTTCCTAACACCATCATTTACACAACCTACTATATTGAAACCTCAACAAGTAAAAGAAAATCATGTAAAAGGTTTGAGTTTTGACTGTAATAGAAATGGAGAAAAAGACATCAATGTGCTGAAACATAGTTATTTTACATTAATGGTGCCAATGAGGAGGAATAAGATGAGGAGACTATAGGGTTAGGTTTGAAAGAGCCTAAAGATGAATCTAAATATTCTCAACCTACTATTTACTATCATGCACTTTTATACATTAGTAATCCTCAAACTCTTAAGGTGGTAGTTTTCCTAAAGAAATAAAAGGTGACTATTTTAATTAGGAGTACACATAAATTCATCAATAATATGTTAGCTAATTGTTTGAACTATTTCATTTACCATGTTTCAGACTTTTAGGTCATGATTGTAGATGGTGGTATAGTTTAACTATTCTAAAAAATGACATAGCATTAAGGTTGATATGGGAGACTACTTTTTAGATTCCTCTATGTTTGTTATTCCTATGGGAGGATATGACATTATTTTGGGAGTGCAGTGGCTCACCACTTTGGGCATTATTGAGATTAATTTCTAGGAATTATTCTTGAGGTTCATTTAATAAGGCAAGACCTTTGAATTTCATTGCTTATAGGCTAAAGCTCCACAATTGGTTAGTTCCCACTAGATGACAAAAATTCTCAAAAAACATGAAGAAGGATTTACAACACACTATTTTAACATAGAGGTTAAACCAACAAAAGAGTCTACACATATTTATTTGTAAAGGGTGTTGGATTACCATTATGTTATTTTTGGTGACATGCCAAAAAGACTTCCTTCAAGTTGTATGCATGATCACGCCATCAAGATCATTCTAGGAAGTACACCACCAAACATTTAACCTTACATGTATCCCTATGCCCAAAGGAATGAAATTGAAAAGATGGTACAATATATGTTAGATGTGGGAATAATCTAACATAGTCAAAGTGAGTATTCCTCCGTAGCAATCATAGTGCAAAACAAGGATGACAATTGGAGGATGTGATGAGAGTATATAGAACTCAATAATCACACCATCAAATATAAGATTAGTATTCCAATAATTGATGATTTTATAGATGAATTGCATGGTGATATTGATTTTACCAAGTTAGACCTTCACTTTCGACATCATTAGATTCACATCTATGATGAGGACATACCTAAAACAATTATTAGAACTCATGGAGGCCATTATGAATTTATGGTTGTGCCATTTGGCCTCACAAATGCACCATATATAATTCAAAGTTTGATAAATATAATTTTTAGTGCATTTTTGATAAATTTTGTATTACTATTTCTTGATGATATCCTCATCTAAAGAATTTGGGAAGAGCATTTAAAACATGTGAAATAGGTACTTTCAGTTCTAGAACAACATCAAATTTATGCTAAAATTTACAAATTTGATTTTTTTGTCCAATAGGTATGGTACTTGGGTCATATTATTTCACATGAAGTAGTGAAATTTGATCTTAAAAAAACAATCAATGATGGAGTGGTAGGTTCCCTAGACCCTTAAGAATCTATGAGGATTTTTAGGGCTAGCTAGTACTATCATAGGTTTGTCAAAAATTATGGTAGCATTACAACTCCACTAACTTATTTTTTTAATAAAGACTCTTTCCAATAAATTGATTTAACTATCAAAGCATTTTAATAGTTAAAAATGGTTTTTTGCATGACTCCAATTTTGGCTACTCTTGATTTTTTAAAAAATTATTATGGAGTGTGAAGCATCAAGATATGGCATGGAGGATGTACTCATGAAATAATGAAAACCATTGGAATTTTAAAATTTCTAATTGAAGAGACAAAATAGGATCAAACCAATCTATGAGAAAGAGATTATGGTTATTCTATATGCAGTGAATCAATGGAGACCTTACTTGATGGGTCAACACTTTCAGGTAAAGACTGATCATGATCATATATATATAAATATAAAATACTAAGACTAAGATTAAATGTATGTACAATAGGAAAACTACAAAAATCTATTGAAATATGCTCTTAAATCCACATATGATGCTTAAGATATGAAAAATATGAGAGAAGGTCCCACCACACATGCCAAAATGTGTGAAAGGAATATAGAATGCAACTAGAGCTAACATATCAATTTATAAATGAAATATAGTTTAAATTCAACTCAATATAATCATAGATCTAAAAATTAAAGGAAAAAAATATAGAATTACACAATTGAAGTAGTGTGAGCCTCCTCCAATGAAATTAAAAGTGGAATACTCTCTAAATGTGGTTACTGACTCCTCTCTAATGCAAGAGGAATTGGATATCATTTTAGTTTTCAAATGAATCTTGATATCTTGGATTCACTTGTGAATTTTTTATAACACTTAATTATAATAATTAAAGATGGCTTAAATAGATGGTTTGCATGTCTATCAATAGGGTTATGAGAGATAGATTGAATGGTGGATGATTATTTGAACATTTACAATCTTTCATATAATAAACAGTGGAGAATTGGTCCTCATCCATGAGGATGGTGACCAATTCCAGACGTTGATAGGAAAGGGGAGTTGGTTAAGTCATCAAGAATGGGTCAAGGAAGTTAAAATGTTGTAAGGTAACTCACAAGGTGGTTGAGGAATTTGAGGAGGGTTATTGGATGAGTCAACAAATGGTTGAGATAAACATGGAGGATGTTTAGGTTAGGCGGAAAATCTAGATTTATTAATCAATTTTGGAAAAAAATGTGTTCATAATTTATAAATTTAATAATTATTCAATTATTTAAATTTTTGAGGGAAACAATGTTAATTCAAATTTGTGAAAGAAGGAAGGTTAGTATGTCAATGTTAATTTCAAAACTAAACTCTAAAATTTAGGTGTCTACAGTACCTAAGCTTATATTAGACCATATAGAAAGTATAACAAGGTTAAAATGATCCCAATGAATACTAAATCTTGAACTTCAATGATAGTTTTCATTTATTATATTATCAATCCTAATATTTCAAAAATAAATTTATATTTATTTTATCTCCATTTAAATAAATATTCATATACAATATTTACATATCTTTTAATAAATTATACATGGACATTATCAATTATGCATGTGATATAAATTCCTCAACAAAAAATTTACTAAGTCGGAATCATCTTCATACAATAAAGTAATTATTAGTAAATAACAAAAAAAAAATTTAATGTTTGAATTAAAGAATCAAATTCAATTTATTCATAAGACTGTTGAGTCACTTGAGCTAATACTTATCAATGAATAATATGTCAAAATGCTAAAAAAGGGAAATAATTAGTTTAAAATACACCCATTAAATCAATTAAATATAATTTTAATAAGTGACCACTAGAATTTAATATATTTAGAGACAAACCACATGAGATATTACATACCTTGTTAGACAAAAAAATCACTCTTCCTCTTAATTATTATCATCCTCCCCATCGTGATGAGTATAAAAAATGAAAAATAGTTTGCACTTATCATGATATTAAAATACATCAAGATAATTATTGTTATGCATTGAAATAAAATATTACATAATTAAGAGATCAAGGTTTTGTTATATTTAAAATTAATGGAACCATCTAGAAAGATAAAAAGATCCATGATAATAACACTTTTTCAATTACAAAAACATAAATACTAAGTCAAATGAATTTAAAACTATGAATATGAACATGTAATGCATACTTCAAAACTGTCACAATAACACAAATAATATCAATTACAAGTGACACAAATGTTTAATACATGTGTAGAGAAACATATTCAATATCAAAATACAACTATGCATATCGATTAGTATGATACACAATTTCTATTTACACCAACATAGGCAACTCATTATATATTTAGAAATAATATCTAAGTACAGACATATCTCATAAATCTAAAATATGCATTTCATTAAAAAAAATATCAACATTTTCAGTACTAAATATAATCATATAAACTAGTCTATAAAATTACAGTACAAATATCAATAACATGTGCAATTTGAAAATTCCACAAGTCGCATATAAAATAAAATATACCAAATACTATATGTATAAAAAAAAGTAAAATAGATAAAAGTGTCACTCTATAATGTGCCCATTTCCCTATACATTCCCACCTCTCTCTACTAATAATCAAATTTTTTGAAAGGAAGCTCCATTATCAATTATTCATGAGCTTGAGAAAGATCAACAACTCCATGCATGTTACTCATATATAACCATGCAAGCATGTAGTGTCACATGCTCATGATTAATGTTACATGTAATTGTAAAATACATTCTTTTCAAGATTTATTTGTAGAGTAGAATAGAGAATATTATATCTCATGATCTCAACCCTTAACTGATCATGATCAATAATAACTACATCTCTCTTCTCTACTACATCATAATGATCTCCTATTACTTTATCTTAGGCCATGGTTGATATTTGTTTTGATAAAAACAATAGGGGCATACTCACCTACATCCTTTATATCACACTCAAAAAAACACTAGGGACCACCACACCATGCACATGTTGTGTGAGGGCCCATAGGGATGTTTGTATGATTATTTAGCACAAATCATCATCCCCTACCAAATATAAATATGTGATATTAATACCAACGTTATACAAATAAATAATAATATATACCAAATTCTAAGTTCACATATAATTACCTATAAAAAGGTCATGAGGGCATTCCATTACCACAACACTTGTATCCATGACACCCTCTATAATAAGAGCATCATTTACTATAACAAGAAACAAAATAGGATACATGTGGGCTAATCACCACTATGCATAAATTGGTGTAAAACCAACATCATCTACATTCATTGTTTTAATCAGCATATCCACATCCACCATTAGGATGTTCAATAATTAAGTATCACTTATTCATCCCATATCTCCATACCACAATACAATTATCATGGATCTTATCCAAATAAATATAACTTGAGGCACATATTATGGAATACCAAATTATCTATTAATGAGATTAACCTAGAAGGTATCATAAAACTCAAGACATTGATCCCATAACCAATATCTCATTTGAATGTCTATCAAATATAGTCTATCCTCTGGCCACCCTTCATAAATCATGTGGGGTTGACACATAAATTTACCACCAAATAATCATTCAAGTATGCGATGACACTCCATTTTCCCATATCTCATCACATGGGATGTAGATAATCATATCTCCATGTATATATAGTGATGATCCCTCTACCTTGAGGCATAACTAAAGGGTGGATAAATGTAATTTTCTTATATCCATGCAATGTATAAGTGTGGTTGAGCCCAAAACTCTTCCAAAACCATCTCAGGTGAGTCTATGTAGGACCTTGTATAAGTGGGAAAACAAGGTACAAACCTAAAAGTATCTCATCCCACAATCCTCAATGTTATAGATAAATCTATGAATTATATATGAAATATAAACTTTCATACCATAAAATTTAATAAATTATGCTAATAAATCACAAATGAATTATCATAACCATAGAACATTCATAAGCACAATATCTAATAGTAAGATAATATTATCATTGGGGCCATAAACAACACCCTAAAAACATTCTATAATATATAAGTTAGCCTAAGTAATGTGGGATAGCCAATAAATACATTTTAAAGTCACCTTCCATCAATTAAAGGGAAATTACATAATCCTCCATACAATATCTAAAGTGATAATCATCTCCCCTATTGGGATGCAAAAGGTACAATTGTCTAAGTCCCATTTATTAACTAGGGAAGTCACCATGGTCATATCATATGACATCAATGTTAACCACCCCACATGCATAATAATAACTACATTTAGTGTGGTTCTCTCATCATTATCTAAGGGTGCAACCAAAATTATCTCCATCATATGGCCATGATGGAACTCTCTAGCTCACATATCCTAATGTAACCATAGTTTAAAAAGTATAGAATTTAATAATCTCATATAAAATTTTCATCAAATAAATTAAAATAGTCAAAGCTACTAAAATAAGAAACTTTTTATGGGCACAAATGAAAACATATAGATAGCTCCACAAACAAGTTTAGCTCTAGAGACAAGTAAACAAGTTTTTGGATGAGTCTGATATCATGAATGTATTTCTATGGATGATTCCATGATAAATCTAGAAAAATATGACAAAGTCTTGACATGACCATCCTAGAGTAGACATTACCAAATAAATATCTAGAAATCACTAAAAATACATAAAAATGAGAAAATTTTAAAATTTTACATAGGTTAAAATTTGATTTTTTTAAAAATTAAACTATGTGAAAATATACGATACAACATCATATATCTCTTAGAATTAAAATAATCATGAAGTCTCAATGTGTAAATCAATTTAAATTTATTTTACAAGTAATATATTTATATGAGTTGACTTTTTGTTTTTCAAATATTTAAAACCTTTAAATTCTAATTATACAAAACTTATGCATGTGATATATCAATAAATACATATCCAAATCACTCCCTATAAGTCTAACTAGAACACATGCAATGTGAGCTTATATTGAGTATGATTTTCATCATTCCACTCAACTTTCTAAAAAATGCTAAATTCTATGCTTAATAACTTATATGTGATATCATTGTAAAGACCATAGCAACTAGGTTTCAAAGAAAATGAGTATGGCACGCAAAAGGAAGGGAGAACCCTAGAAGCAGGAACCCAAGAGCTGTGATGAATGGAAAGAGAAACAAGAAGTCTGGAGAATTCTGCAGAAAGGAAAAGTTGTGAGCTATATGGAAAGACTCCATGGGTCAAAACCGCATATCACTATGATTTTTTTCAAAAATTAGACTAATGAAAGGGTCACCCTGCATGGTATCACAGTGAACCTAACAGAGGATTTTATAGCTAAGGTTACAGGGCTGCCTACGGATGGACTTAAATTCTCCAAGTAGACAAGCATTTTGAATGAGGCCTTTTGTAAGTTCCCCAAGATGGATGAGGAAGAGCAGAAGCTAGTCAAGAATGGGGATTTCTATGAATTGGATCAGATTAAAGGGATATGGAGGGATGTCTTAAGCTGCATAAGGGAGTACTTCATCCTGGACAGAAGAAGTAAGCGAGTGCACAAATTCCACTTTGTCTTCCTTAACCATTTCAGGCACAAGGTAAGTTTGTCTTTTCCATTTTATCTTCACTTCTCCTTGGTCCAAAGTTTATATGCCCATAGGAAAAAGGAAATGGGCCCTATCCTACATGAAGGCCTTATTCTGTTAATCGAAGGCTATTGTAAGAATAATGCAATGGTAAAGCACCCCAAACAGGGGAAAAATAAGGATTCAGGGAACAGAAAGAGTGAAAGTGTAAACGGGAAAGGTAAAATCAAGCTCCCTAGTGCTAAAAAGCAGAATGTAGAAGAAGAAACGGAACGGGAGAGAATTGATAAACCCAGGGAGGAAAACTTGGAGGAAGAAGAAGGAACTGAAAGCTAGGATACAAACTCTAATGAGGATGAAGAATGTCCTAAGAAGAATGAAAAAGATGATGTCAACACAGAGGAGGATTCTACAAATAGAACAGAAGATACAGAGGAAAATCGAAAAGTGTTAGAGGATGAATTTGTCCAGGATGGCCCTGTTGAGGACCCAGCTTCAATGAATGAAAAGGAAACTATAGGTCAGGATGATAATCAAGATATGGATATGGAAATTCAAACTGGAATTAAAGAGCGGGAACAAAAGGGTCGAGAGGATATCTTTGAAGAAGTCAGGAACAGTCCTAATAAAAATTCTGAGGAATGGAGAGGGAAAAAATAGAATAATGAAACACACACACCAATGACTTGGGTTAATCGCAAAGTAGAGGCATCTTTCCAACTCGATTCTTGGACGTGTAGGGAGATTAAGGATCTCAAAAGGAAAGTGGAAACTATGGAAGATACCCTGAAAGCTGTATGGAACAAAATTAACAATATGGAAAATCAGATAAGAGAGATCCCAGTCAAGCTCAAAGCCTATGAGAATAACCTCTGGGAACTCATTAAGGACAACAAAATGAAAATGGGGGAAGTTACGTCCAATATTTGTGCTACTGTTGTCAATATTGGAAAAAGAGCCAATGAGGAGACCAAAGCCTTGGAGGGACCTAGCAAAAGGATGAGACAAAGTTCAAGAAAGAAGTTTACACAAAATGGAGCCATGATGGTGGCAACCACTACCCAGGATACTGTTATTAAAGGGAAAGAAACTATGAAAATGATATTGGAACTGGATGAATAATCCGGTTCCTCTTGTTGGTTATGAAACTGGTCTTGTTCTTTGTTTTCTTTTTGTAATCCTATGCCTTTGGTGTAGCCAGATCTCTGTTAAATCTGGGTTTTGACTGGTAGTCCTTATGGTGGTTTTAGGTCCATTAAAAACCTATTTTTGCTACTTGTTGTAGTTTTTAGGCTTTGCATGTGGTTTTGGATGCTCTTTCTTTCTTTCCTTGTACTAGGGTTTCAGGGTCCCTTGAAAACCTGCTTTTACCTTAATCTAAAACTTATATGTGATATCTCTTGTATATTATTTAGCCTTTGTAAAAATTTAAAATACAATAATCATGATAATTTAATTATAAAATAAAATAAATGAGAATAGATTGATTTCATAATTCATCTAAATATATTTCCAAACATATACCTTATTTTTATAATACGATGCACTTAATTCTCTTATGCCTCATATACAAATGGGGGCATAGATCGGGCCTATCACATAATACATTTTAAAAAATTATTTAGTATTTATAATCGTTCAAACTCACTATTCACTACTATTGAGGGCACATGACATATAAATGCACTCAAAACTTAAGTCAAGGACAAAACACAAAGATGAAAATAATGTAAAATTAAAGTCTATAATAAAGTATATGATTTTTAAAAATCTAAGATTAAATTGAAAATAAAATACATGAAATATACTGGCACATTAATATAGATTCTAGGGGTAGATGAAAAACATATCCTCTCACTTTTAAAAAATGCAAAGCATAAAATCATGCACACTTAAATACATAAGCAAAAATGTTACAAGAGAAATGTTACATGTTAAAAATATAATTATAATTGACCATATATGCGCATATAATTCTAAATAATTTTTTATATATTGAGTAGTATGATTCTTAGTCATGCTCAAGCTTATTAAAAATTCAAATTTCAGTCTTAAAATTACAAAAAGGGCATGATAATTGTTCATGAACATATTTTAAAGTTAAAAGTTAAAATTTTCACTTTAATGTGGTCATTATGGGGGAATTAGTATTATTATACTCTTTCAATCATCCAAAATATAATACATATCTATCTATAATTATGTGATTCGATTTATTGTGGGTGAGGTTTAAGTTTAGTGAGACTCAACAGCCTTGTGAGCACTTCTAACAAATCGATAGTGGTTTCAAAAAAATTTATGACCAATATATAGAGTAATTATATTCATTATTAATATTAATAATAATTATAATTTATAACTCATGGGATTTATTTTTTACATACAAAATTTTAGACTTGATCAGTCTAAACTATTCAAACATTTCAACATAAGCAAATACATTATCCAAGTTTGTTAGCAAAAGGGAACATTTTCTCAAATAAATATGGTCATGTGTATATAGACACTTGAAAATGTTTTTTTATCTCCCTTTACCACTCAAGGGACTGTCCATTTTCTTAACCAAGAAATAAATAATGCCAAAATCATCCTCTCTCCACTTGGCACACCACATGTATTATCCACAAGTATCATAGTGAAACATGAATATAAGTGCTCTTTCCTTGATTTTGACTTGTAAAGTTAAATTTTTTAGGATTTTATATTTTATATATGTACACTAACTACTTAATGTGTTCTTACATATTTTATTATGGTGTAGTTATCTCAATCAATATCTTTAGTCAAAAATACAAGTTATGTCAAACACATTGAGGTTTCAATTATTTCTTTTAATTTATAAATTTTATTACTAAAATATATGGGAAAAAATGTATACACTCAAATATGGTACAATAATCTCCTTTATGTCATTTATAACACCTTTTACACATAGAATATTAATAGTCAATGAGGTATATACTAGCATATTTCATTTTTATTATACTTATATATTTTGGTAATGTAACAACCATTTTTTTTGAAAAAACCATGATACAAAAAAAATGATTCAAAACCTATTGAAAGGAAGCTAATTCACATTAGTGTGATCAGGTCCATAACTATGTTATACCAAATATAGGTACTTGAATAAGTTTAAAAATTCCTAAAGGATATTGTTAGGAAGTTATTTATTAATGTAATATGTAGATTAGGGTATATCAATGTACTTAACATACACTTGTACACTCCAATATGTATAATAATTTTATAGTATTATTAATATGACCATTTAATAAATTTTAGCCTTACCCAAATCCCTAAACATGACATAAAACAATCTACACCTTAGGCATTCAAATTAGCTAAACTTTATATTGAGAGTATGAATTAGACATCAAGAAGTATCACATCAAGATAATATTAAAAAATTTCAATTCAGAACAAAATAATCATCATACTAAGCTTACACATTTATTAATTTACATAATTATGTGAAAAAAAAGATTTAAGCTTCATATTTATTTCCAAAATAAATACAATGCAATTTTTTGAAACACTTTCAAATTTACATGCCATGACAAGGATATTTTGTCATGTCCCCTTTTTCATGGACATTGACAGATGTGATGATTGGCCTATTATACGACCTTCGTAGGCTAATAGGATGGATAGAGGGTCATAATCGAGCTTGGATTGACTTTGATTCACAGGATTTCTACATTTGATTTTCATTCGGGCTCTTTCCCCACATTTGGCCTGAGCTCCTACTTTTTAGGGATATTTGATATGTAGCGGAGCGTATTTATTTTGGTATGGTCATATGCGGAATCACTCCCTGATTCACCTGCTTCGATCGGTTTGAGGATCCGACGTATATTGAGGGAGATATTAATATTTGATTGATTTAATCAAATATTAATTATTTGGTCTCACTAATAATTAATTATTAATTATTAATTATTTGCTCTAATTCTAAATTAGAAACCCTAATGCTAATTTAAGAAAACCCTAATTAGGGCAAGCATATCTTTTGAGGGTATAAGGGTTTCACATGGAGGTCATTGTGAGTATGCATAGATTATTGATTATTGAAAATTGAAGTAATTCTTCTGTGAAGACTGAGCCAAGGGTTCTAGGATTCCATTTGCAGTGGAGAACGTCAACTCTTCATTGTGTGTGATTCAGAGGTTGTGAAAGATCAGCCGATTTATTGCCAAACTGAGAGATAGCTTCATCCAGAAGTTATCACAGAGATACAGATCTGAGAGATAGCTTCACCCAGAAGTTATCACAGAATTCTAGGGTTGAGAAATAACTTCACACAGAAGTTTATCACAGAGCTTTCCAGGTATTTTCTTTATTTAGTTTTGATCTAATAAGTTATACAGAGATAGATCTTGTATTAGAATCTATATTTGTGAGATCAGGGTATTCAGCTATCAGGGGCTAAGAAGAGACAGGTTAGCGGCCGTACCAAGTCCGTACAGATTCGTACAGATCAGTGCAGGAACCAACCTCGGCAGACAGAGGGTTTCAGTGACCGATATCGGTCGACTGAAGACTGACGTCGGCAGAAATCCGACCGACAGTGACCGACGTCGGCGATATATCGACCGATGACGGCGCCTGTGTGTCGACACAGAAAGGCCGAGACTTCCAGAATTGCAAGTTATTTCCCAGTTTGCATGAATTCAGGGTTTTTAAGACCAGATTTTAATATTCTTTTATTTGTATAACAGAGACTCAATTGTGTAATCATCCAGAAGAACTAGTAATGTGATCTTTAATTGCTATTGAGAGATTATACTGTGATTTGTGTATGCTTATTTGAATCTATTCTGCAAGTTTGTATCTGTGATCAGAGCTTTGGTCTTTGGTATCATAGTTTTGTGTCTTTCATATATCTCTATTGGTAGGGGATATTACAGTGGTATCAGAGCTTTTGTGCAGATAAAAGAGGCCCTAAGTAAGGGACATTACAGTGGTATCAGAGCTTTTGTGCAGATAAAAGAGGCCCTAAGTAAGGGACATTACAGTGGTATCAGAGCTAAATTCCTGCCATCCTATTGGGCACATCAAAGCTAAATTCCTGCCATCCTGTTGGGCACATCAGAGCTAATGTCTTGCCATCCTGTTGGGTAGCTTGGGTAAAGTATCATGATGACTTCATATACTCAGAGTCGATGGGACTATGATATGAGGAAGTTGAAACTAAGTTTGAAGAGGTTGAATGAATCTCTTTCATATCCTACATCCAAAAACAAACCCGCACGGTATATGACAGCGAATGAGGAGTGGGAGTTAGTACCACCTCGAATTCAGAAGTTGTTGCCTTTTGATCGCTTTGTTAAGCATAGGAGAGAGCACTACAGATCACTTCGACGAGAGAGTAGCATGTCCCATGATTATTATGATTATGAGATAGGAGATAGTGAAGATGAGGATGAGTTTGATGCTTGCACTCAGAGTGTACAGGGGTGCTCAGATGTTAGTGCACTGAGGGTTGATGAACTCTCAGCTATGGTAGATATTGTAGAAGAGTCCCAGGATCTGATTATTGCAGATGATACTCAGGAGAACACAGTGGATAGTTTTGAGGACTTAGTTTCACCAGTTGTTTCTTTCCATATGGAAGAGTTAGACAGTGATGCTACAGTTGTTGATACTCCGTCTGTTGATATGAGCTTTGGAGTTGATTTACAAAGTATAGATGATCATTTGTATATTGAGGTGGTTGGTGGTGAGTACATTCCTGTAGTTGTCACTGAGGAACAGGTTGTTGATGCTGATACACATATACAGGATTTGGATCTTGCTGATTCTGATGAGTTTGAGATACCAGTGGAGTCATGTCTCCAGATTGATTATTCTCACATGGATGACAGTGTGGTACAGTTGGTTGTGCCACCTTTACAGAGAGATCAGTTGGGGTATGTGGGGGAGTATGTTGATGCTTCCACATATAATTTCTACTGCACTGAACCATTCATGGAGTATTTGCTGGATAGTGCAAGTGTTCATCTGGACTCACATAAGATGACAGAAGGTGTTCTTGTCCGAGGTTCTAGTGCTATTAGCAGATGGGGTGAGGAGATGTTACGAACCCTTTCTACTATGTTACCTTACAAGAATGTTGAGGTGATGTTTGTTGAGCCGAGATTGGAGCCATCCATTGAGTCCCAGTTTGGCAATAGTGTGCCAATAGCAGAGTTTGGGGGTTCTTACCAGCATCATACGGTGAGTTATGCTCCTTATTTTTCTTTGCATCTAGAGATTAGTTTTGGTGTCAGTGATTCAGATACCAATAATTGTCATATCCACGGTCCAATTAGATGTGAGTATCAGTTAGATAGGGACTTCAATTTTGACAGGGTTGATATTTTAGTTGGCTTGAGTTCCTCAGAGTGGTTTCTTCTACCGGCACCTACAGTTGATCTTCAGATAGTTGTTTGGGTATCGAGTGCAGTTTTTCAGTTGTTGATTTTGATACTGTTGATGCTGTTGATGTTGATGGTTTATTCACATGGATTGGTTGGTGACATGATGGTTGTTACACAACTTTTTCCTTGGGATCCAGGTGGATCGAGTAGTTCATTGTTCCGAGATTGCTTGGGGACAAGCAATTTTTGGAGGGGCGGATTGTCATGTCCCCTTTTTCATGGACATTGACAGATGTGATGATTGGCCTATTATACGACCTTCGTAGGCTAATAGGATGGATAGAGGGTCATAATGGAGCTTGGATTGACTTTGATTCACAGGATTTCTACATTTGATTTTCATTCGGGCTCTTTCGGACACATTTGGCCTGAGCTCCTACTTTTTAGGGATATTTGATATGTAGCGGAGTGTATTTATTTTGGTATAGTCATATGCGGAATCACTCCCTGATTCACCTGCTTCGATCGATTTGAGGATCCGACGTATATTGAGGGAGATATTAATATTTGATTGATTTAATCAAATATTAATTATTTGGTCTCACTAATAATTAATTATTAATTATTAATTATTTGCTCTAATTCTAAATTAGAAACCCTAATGCTAATTTAAGAAAACCCTAATTAGGGCAAGCATATCTTTTGAGGGTATAAGGGTTTCACATGGAGGCCATTGTGAGTATGCATAGATTATTGATTATTGAAAATTGAAGTAATTCTTCTGTGAAGACTGAGCCAAGGGTTCCAGGATTCCATTGCAGTGAAGAACGTTCCCTCTTCATTGTGTGTGATTTAGAGGCTGTGAGATATCAGCTGATTTATTGCCAAACTGAGAGATAGCTTCATCCAGAAGTTATCACAGAGATACAGATCTGAGAGATAGCTTCACCCAGAAGTTATCACAGAATTCCAAGGTTGAGAGATAACTTCACACAAAAGTTTATCACAGAGCTTTCCAGGTATTTTCTTTATTTAGTTTTGATCTAATAAGTTATACAGAGATAGATCTTGTATTAGAATCTATATTTGTGATATCAGGGTATTCAGCTATCAGGGGCTAAGAAGAGACAGGTTGGCGGCCGTACCAAGTCCGTACAGGTTCGTACAGATCAGTGCAGGAACCGACCTCGGTAGACAGAGGGTTTCAGTGACCGACATTGGTTGACTAAAGACCGACGTCGGCAGAAATCCGACCGACAGTGACCGACGTCGACGATATATCGACCGACGACGGCGCCTGTGTGTCGACACAGAAAGGCCGAGACTTCCAGAATTGCAAGTTATTTCCCAGTTTGCATGAATTCAGGGTTTTTAAGACCAGATTTTAATATTCTTTTATTTGTATAACAGAGACTCAATTGTGTAATCGTCCAGAAGAACTAGTAATGTGATCTTTAATTGCTATTGAGAGATTATACTGTGATTTGTGTATGCTTATTTGAATCTATTCTGCAAGTTTGTATCTGTGATCAGAGCTTTGGTCTTTGGTATCATAGTTTTGTGTCTTTCATATATCTCTATTGGTAGGGGATATTACAGTGGTATCAGAGCTTTTGTGCAGATAAAAGAGGCCCTAAGTAAGGGACATTACATATTTCCACCAATTAGGGATACTTGTTTATGTCATTTAGTCATTAATAGAGATAGGATAACCACCCTCATAGATTTTATAATAATAAATTCAACATTTTTGAAAATATAATCTAAATTGAATAGACATATAGTAATGATTCATGTTATTGATAGACATTACCACATAAGTGGTTGTTACATCAAATGAAATTTCATCCAATTATACATAACAAAAATAGCTAGATCCAAAACCAATTTATGCAAGTGAGATAACTTAACCATATCAAAATACCATATAGTAAAAACTTACTATACGTATATCAGGATAGTCATGTGGTTTAATTGTACTTCATCAAGATAGACTAAAAATGATTATCAATAATTCATAAGAATAAAAAATAAGTAGTTGATGTTTTAACAACCATGCTTGCATTTTTCATAAAGTTAGCTTAATAATTTTATGAATATTTGCATTATCTCAGATTAGATATACCAACTAACAAGCATACTAATATTCACTTACTCATTTAACTTGCCTTCCTAATTAATGAAATGTTAATCTATAATTTTTTTACTTATTTACTTAGATTTCAAACTAAGAATAACCTTGACTATCTCCCTCATAGCCATTTGTGACTTTTAATGTCCATTATCTAAATAAAATAAATGAAAATAAAAATTAATTTTCACCACCTAAATTTGATATCAAGGTTATCTTCAAGGATTATTTTTTAGACTTTTTAACTTCTCATATGAAATGAAATCAGCCAATAATAAAAAACCGTCATTTTATAAATTTCTTAATAGAAATTTTTACAATTGAGACATGACTTGATGCCAATATTAAATGCACCTCCAATATAATAAATAAATAAAAATAACTCACAATTTTGTTTTACCAATTAATAAGTGCAACATTATCTCATTTATTAAATATCAATCTTTCGCATGATGCATACAAGTCTATTTACAATGATTAATCTCCACAACAATCCTATAATATTTTCCCTTAAGTTTCTCACATAGTCTATGATGACTATTAAACTTCATAACACTAAATAAAAATATAATTTGAAAATTATATAATTCAAAATGTATTATTAACACCATGTTTGTGCCATTATATAATTCAAAGATATTTTTTAATATTAAAATATTTTTAATATATAACATATTTTCATTTCATCTTCATTACAAAATATAATACCAATATAAAGAAAATAACATTTATATTATCTCTATAAATTTACATTCACTAATTACAAACCACTAAATTAATACAATTCTAAAACCATAAAATTTTCCTTAATAAGCAACCTGAAAAATTATTCATTCACTCAAGTGGTATAATAATTACATATCAATCAATAGTATTCAACTCAGGGAAAGTAATTATGCAAAGATACTTTTTTTTATTTGATCAAGTAAATAAATTGGTTTTAAAAAGATCCAATTACCATAAAAGTACAATACAAAAAATTAACAAGATAACCATGATCAAACAAAAAAAGACAACAAAAACTAACTATAGAGTACCAAAATTAGAAAAATAAAACAATAAAATATAATATTAGGATGGGGAGCTCTAGTTTTTCCTTCCCCTCCTTAGATATCTTATCTAAAACTCCCTACTTGATCTTGGATACCTTTTACCTCATGTTATTTTTAGGATCTTCTAAACCATCATCTGGGAGGATCATGCATTGCCTTTTCTATCCCTATACCTTTAGGGGTGTTTTTAATATGGGTCATGTTGGGAATGTCAAGCATCAAGGGGTCTTTATTACCTTCAATGACTACTTACCTGGGGTCCCATTTAGCTTAATTAATTGTAAAAAGGATTGAATATTCAATTGTACTTACCTATGCATGGTATTCTACTCTTGTATAAGGCTATTAAGGGTCAGACTGGCCTCCTTCACCCTATTGTTAAAATTATCAAGTTGATCTTTGTTATTTTTCACCTCATTAAAAAAATGAATTTTCCCTTCCTGATGGCCTTTGTACAAGTTCCCTCATCAAGGAATATTGGCTTGGGATTGGGAACAAAATCCTTAAATGGAAGGTCTTAAGTAGAGGTTTTAGATAGGTTTGCCTTAGGAGTAGTAATAGATGGGTTGTAGGACCCCAAGGTTGGGTCCTCCTCTAAAGATTCCTCCTCAATGGAGGACCACCCATGGGGTACCTCCCTCCCTAATAAGTTTATAACATCTTAAATAATAGTAGTATAAGTCTTTGATGCATAATGGGGTTGGACTAATTGACTTGGTGGGCAAAGGCTATGTATTCTAGTGACTTTAGTAAGTAAAATGATAGGCTGATATTATAACCCAAAAATTTGTTTAATAATATAAAATGATGAGAAAATATTAAGGTATAATTACCATATATATTCATGTATCTCATCACCTGGAGGCATACCTCTAGCTAACATCATAAGAGATCTGCTCAAGGGAAACCCTTCTTATCTATTTTCATTAACTCATTTTTGTGGAAGAAGTGTTGATGGAGTTTTTGCTTCTTGGTATAATATTTTTATCCATTTATCCCTTGATAGGTCATGCTTATGGCCTCCCTTATTAATTCCTCCATGAATAGAATCTTAATGCCCTAGATCACCAGTTTATACTTATTCCATCCAGTGATGAAGTGCTTAGTAATGTCAGCATCATGCTCTACAATTCACACCATTAGCTTTGTTAGACTCCCCACCTTAACTTTTTCCATACTATATTATATCCCCACACCTCAAAACATGACATAGGCTATAATAACTCTTGATTTACCCTATTAGCATAGTGATAGTAGAGTTGAGATAAATGGATAGATGATTCTAAAAAAGATAAGTTTAAACTATATGAAATAATCTTGGGATACATGTTGTATTCAAGATTAGACAATTAAACAACATGATTCCTTCATAATGGTGGTTCATAATTTTTAAATTCCATCTCTTGATATGAATATTTCATGCATGTGATGGCATGTTAACCCATTTAGCCTGGTGTAATTTCATATTGTATGGCCATTAGGACATTATTGGGGACATGACCTCCTTCATGCATATTCTCTAATATTAAATATTATCATAAATTCAAGGTAATCTATATGATTTCCAATGTAGCATGCATGAAATTTATTGATAGTGACTTTAACATCTAATCTTTAACCGAAAGGTCTAAATAATAGGTAAAAATTATCAATTAGTTTTCAAGAAAATTAATACTACTAAATAATATTTTATTATCTAAATTACAATAAGACATAAAATTCAATCATTCCTTGTAATAAACTTTAACATGATAGGAATCCAAATTCAAATACGAATCGAAGAACCTGAAGAAAATTCTATAGAGAATAATGCATAGACCCTTCCAAACCAATGAGCCCCCATTAGTGGCCCTAGACCACCCCATCCATCTATTGGATGTGGAGTTTAACAACATGGTTAACGTATAAAGGTGAAAAATAAATAGAGATTTTAAAATTTATAAAAAAAAATAAGAAACTATAAAAATAATGAAAATTAATGATTGTATGATAAGTTCATGAAAATAAAGGTACTTATGATTATCTTTAGCACTATTGTTCAACATGTGAACAAATCTGATTAACTACCATAGATTAATAATTATTTTTATATCTATTGACTTTAAACATAGTATGCACATATTTACTATGCATGTATTTCAATGATGAAATAACATTAAATATATTCATAACTACCTTTATCCTCAACACTTATCCATAATAGATAGAAACCAAAAAAATCCCAAATCAAAATTGACACTAAAATGATTCAAAATTATATTGACAATAAAAAGTCGAAGATTCAAACTAAATTTTCATTTAATACCCCTTCATAAGAATGAAAAAAAATCTTACAGAAACAAAGAACCCTATTTTGAGCTTCATATGAAACCCTAATGTTCTAATTGACTAAGAAATAATCCATTAAAATAAAAAAAATAGAGTTATATTCCATAACCAAATTAAAGAATAGACACCTAGAGCTGGCACAAGAACTCAAAGAAAACATCTAGCCTCAATAAAATGAATGCAAAAAATAAAAAACTCCAAAGGTTGGCCATGCTCTAAATAAACAAATCATATGCTAAAACATGGTAAAATAGAAATAGTAAAATATAATAATTGAAAAACCCTTTTATTTATTAAAAAAACACTTTTAAATTAATGTAAGCCTACGGATTAACCCAACTAATTACCTTAGCCTAGTCAATCATATTCAAAGTTTGTACCAAATAATGGGAAAAACATACATAATTCAAGTCCTAAAACATTATAATATGCTAAATAAAAATGAACCCACAATATTTCAAATAGAGTGTATATAAATGTAAGTTGACTCTAAGAATTATAGGTTCATCATGAAGTTAACTGACCTCACCATGAACCTATAATGGTTCATTTTTAATACCTCCATTATATAATAAACACATAAACTACCAATCATTGCTCAATATAAAAAATTTGAAACCACTTACTCATTAACGACACCTAAAAAAGTATAATAAAACAATGGCTATTGAGAGACGTAAATTTATCTTTTTATTGCACCCAATGGATCCATTTAAAACTATTCTAACTATCATTAGAGACCACATTGCTCCTACATTATCAATGTGAAAAACTAAGAAGGTGGCCCAATAAATAATTTCATTTCTTCCCAAGAATGAAACTAAAAATTTGAACTAACAAGCTTAGACTAGTCTAACAAGGTCTTCAATAGCCTTCACCAAACATTTTTCCAATAGTTACCTAGGTTTTGGGTAGAATGAGCTTGACACAACACCAAAAAACCCAAAAAGTAATGAATTTGATGCTACTCAATGGGGATTACCTTGGGATTTGGGTCATCATGAACTAATTTACCATTGGGATCAAAATCAAATTTCAAAATATCATGATCAAAATAAAATCAAACAGTTAATGAAGAATCTATGACCTAGTCATGGTCACTCAATAACAAGTCAAACATATAGTCAGAATAACCATCATGACTAGTGACCAAAATGACAAGGCTAGTAAAACATGAATTTAATAATGATAAGATTAAGAATGATCTCAAAGAACTCAAAAAAATAGAACAACATCACAAACATTCAACACAATAGACAGAAAACATACAATTGAAATCAAACTTTCCAATAGATAATAAATAGTCAAATACTAAATACAAATTAACTTGCTAAATTGTATAATATACATGTAAACTAAATAGTCAATAATGACCAAAATAAGATGAAGCTCTTAATATTTTAGCTCATAAGATCACATATCTTAGTGTTACCCATTTTAATCCTTTGATTTTGAATACCATATCCAACCTAGATCATTTTTTCCTATTCTTGAAACCATCAAAATGATACACCAACAATATTTGAATGGAAAAACTAGTATCACATATGAAAAATAATTTAAAATTGAATTTATATCCATCCATTATGTAATGAACTGAATTTATTTATCAATATGATAATATAAAAATTTCTATAACATATCATAACATCATAATATCTCAAAATAGAGTCTAAATAATGTCCAAAGTAATCGTTCAATAAAAAACTAAACAACTAAGTAACCATGTATCATGCTAGGTAAAAATTAAATGTGCAACCAATAAAGCCATAGTAATAAATTAGATCACACAAATTTGAGGTCATGATAAGTATGTGAGTTTATCTATTGGTCATTTATATCTCCATTTGGTCATAGGGATCCATATTTTTGGTCTTTTTTCATACTAAAAAATCATTAAATAATTGAAATTTTCTATTTTATGGCCCTATCCATTTAGTGCAAACTTGTCTAGGCATAAATTTTAGCACTTATTTCAAGTCATGTTTCATTTAATTCTTATTTTTATATATTGTATCTCATCTTAGGTTAGATTTTTCTTGTCAATAGGTCCCAAAATCAAAATATAAACACATATAAATACAATGCTTCTCTAAGGCATTAAGGATGGCTCTCCTCACTCCAAAAATCTATGAAATATTTCCACATTAGTTTTATAGGTTTCATAAATATATATTTAGGTTATAATTCTCATTTACCTACTTGTGCTGAGATTCAAATAGAAGAAAGAGAATTTAGACTTGCCTTCACCATTCCACACACTCATATAAGTGAGAGAAATAAATTTTAGTTTGATCCTTATTCATAGTATTATAAATTCAATACATAAATTGGTCATTTAATGAGGATTGAATAAGGTTATTCAAACTCAATCCCTTTCATGTGATACCCCCTTCAATTTTATTTTAATTGGTTTATGTGTAAGAAAGTAGGGATTTATAGTTATAGATGCTTTGTGTGATATTAGATATCTAAATATGTGTTCAAAACCCTAATGCATGTGAAGGTGAGGAAATAGTTAGTTTTACATCATACTCAATATGGATGAGTTTGCAATCAATGTAATCAAGTGCATTATGTTGATTCTCACTTAAAATGGTCATGTCTAGAGATATATTGTGACTATGCCTCTTATATATCATTTATATAATTATTATTTGTTTGTATTTTTATATCTTTCACCTATCATAGTCAATTAGAAAAAATTATTGTAAATGAATTCCAAAATATTGGGCTATAGTCCACTTATAATAGACATGTCCTGATTTTTATTTCTACCTTTTTGGTAGATCATGGGCATGTGTAGCCACATCTTATTCTAATTTTATCCATCAAATATTACTAAAAATAAATATATATTCATGTTTGAGATAATTATATATCTTCTTAGTATTTTACCATAATAGTAGTTTTCCATATGTAATATCTTATCAAAATAAGAATTATTGATCATTATATATCTTTGGAATTATGATATTCTCTAGTTTTACACCTATTATAACACATTAAAATTTATATCATTTTTTTTAAAAAAAGGGTAAAAAAATCCTATATTCATGCAAAAAAAAAAAAAAAGATCCCACCTTCCAAAAACATGTTTGCCACTCCTTAAGGCCCATTATAGA